>VXBU01013855.1:217508-242119 GCA_013400315.1 Bombycilla garrulus | reverse complement strand
CGCGCTGCGCGGCGCCGAGCACAACGCCTCCCGCCCGGCCGCGCTGCCCAAGGGCCCGGGGGCGGCGGGCGGGCGGCCGCGCTCCGCCTCGCCCCCCATGTGCACGGGCCAGACGGAGATCAAGGAGACCTTCAAGTACATCAACACGGTCGTGTCCTGCCTGGTCTTCGTCCTGGGCATCATCGGCAACTCCACGCTGCTGCGGATCATCTACAAGAACAAGTGCATGAGGAACGGCCCCAATATTCTCATCGCCAGCTTGGCCTTGGGCGACCTGCTCCACATCATCATCGACATCCCCATCAATGTCTACAAGGTGAGGAGGGGCCGGGGATGGATTCGGGAGCGGGCGCGGGGGTGCGGCGGTCACCCCGCGGTGCTCCTTGCAGATACCCGTCCCCGGCGCGGGGAGACGCGTCCCTTCCTGGCTGGGGGACATCCGTGGACTTCACGTCACGACAAAACCCTGCCGGAGGGAGGTATTCTGGTCAGATTTTGTCGCAGATGGCATCCTCTCCGTGCCTCAGTCTCATTGCTCTCAGCATTCCAGGCTGGGAATGGGGCGGAATGGAGGTGGCCAAGCTCTGAAAATCACCTGGAAACAGGTGCTGTCGCAGGGATAAAGGAAGTAAATGCCGTAGGTGAAGGTTCAGTGGGCTGGCCGAGGAATGAAAGGGAGGCACAGAAGACCCTCTCCTATGGGTACCACTCGCTCCCTTGTGCTCAGCTGCGGCAAGCTTGGCCATGATACTTTACATGGGTCTGTACAGTCCCTTTTGGCTCGGGGGCTTTTTTTAGGAGGAACCAAGATCGTTCAGCTGAGCTGTTTTATACATCTTTGGTTGGGAGGCACGATGCTTTCCTGACCTATGAACCATTCCAGCCTTTGCCAGTGTTGCAGCATGGGCAGCCGAGGGGGAATGAGGCACACCTGCTCCTCTTGCACCTTCGGTAGTCTGTGTTTTGACTTGATAAGACTTGCCATGGAGGGAGTACAACCCCCGTCTTCTCTACCCAGCTTGTGCAATCCATTTGTCCTAAGGAATTAGTTGAGCGGTTGAATCCAGCCTCTAATTGTAATCTAGCACTCTTTGAAGGTATGCTGGAAATAATAGAGCTCCTTCCACTTTGCAAGTTTACAGTCTGGATCCCTGAGTGATCCATCAGCGACTTCATAAAGTGAACAGAAGTCTTCATCTATCACTTTCTCTTCACTTTGTATGCGTGATTGTAAACTAGGGGTTATTACTCGTACTTTTAGAAAGCCACATTGAAGGGACAGATTTTGAATCCATGATAATTATCCCAGAAGCTGCTGAGATGAGAGAATCTTCTCTTTATCCTTTTAAAGTATTTAAGCATTACAAAGCAGGGAATGTCATCATTGTGTTAAATTCATGATCCAGTTAATTTGGATTACATTATAGTTCTCAGATTTGAAGTTTCAGTGGTTTTTATACTATATACTCTCTTAACTCTTGTGAGAGGAGTGTGCTTTTCTGAATGAAGATGGAATTTAGAAAACAAACCAACTGCTTTTAAAAAGTGTTTTTTGTAAAATAATATATAGTTAACAAAAATATTCTTTTCATCTGTTCTCAGAAAAGTCAAAAAGATTAAATCATAGCTGCTCAGTATGAGACTGCAATCCCAGTGATAATTTCAAAATTAATGTTAATATCAGTAGTATACCTCAGTTCTTATCTTGATTGAATGCCACCAAGTGTATCATTATGAGTAGGTTGGAGCAGGAAGAATAAAGGGTCAGACTGCTAACCAATAAATATTACACCTGCTGTAAGCCTGGGATTTTTATTGTGCTATTGATAATGCTAGGAGCTGTGCAATATCTCTCTGGTGCTAAATCTCCTTCACTGCTACTCATCTTACTGAAGATAATAATCACTTTATATCATTCCTTATAATAATGAGTGACATATTTGCTATTCTAAGACAGAAGTTTTTAATAAATGCAAGAGTTAAAAAATCAGGAAAAAACACCTACTAGATACTGTGTTCATTTAATCAAAATTTTGAGGGCACTTTGAGTTGATAACTTTTTATCAACTCTACATCCCATTTCATTCCAGAGCAACAGGAAGAATACATACAGTAATGCAATGAAAAACTGACTTTGATCACTCACCAGTATGAGAAGCAGAGGCTCCCTCAGTAAATCAAATATACTTAGCAACTGTAACTTGAAGTTTGAAACAATTTAAGACAGCATGAAACAGATCCAGATTCAGAATTTGCTACCACATCGTCAGTAAGGCAGCTGCACGGAACAATGTGAGAGAATTTCTCATGTTAATAAAATGCCAGCAGTTCTTTCCACAACACTTGCCCTAGAAAGTGTGAAAGTGTCTATGAATGCTTTCCAGACAGACTTGTAGGAGACAATTCAAAAGCTGCACTAGAAGAAGCTTTTTATTAGGTATTAAAAGGGATAACTGCAAAATATGTCCCCTGTGACTATTTAAGTGAATACATAAGTAGCTGAAAAAGTGCACAAATGAAAATTGATGTCTCCTAAATCAAGGGTATCTAAAGAAAAACAGGTGTTACCTGGCTAGGGAGACAAATGCAGTTCAGTGCATAAGATGCTAATTAGTCCATTGCACTTCCTAAATTTGAATTTCATGCAGTATGTTCAGTAGAAAATGGAAAATATCAGTGTCTGTCACACAGTCATGAAACTGGCTATGAAACGAGGGTTTGAAGGGTGTTTAGTTCCAGCATGCAGAACCTGGCAGACTTTTTTGGCATTCTGGGTCCTGGTAAATGGTCTGGCTTTGCCTGCATCTCCGAGATGCAGAGTGGGAAGCAGAGGAAACTCTGAGACAGTCATTCTGCAGTTTGTAATGTTTTGGCAGTGTAGATACTTTGCAAAATTGCTATTAATTGGATGTGCAGGTGATCCTATGCTGCTCCACTAAACAGACTAAGTCCTTGTTAATTTGAGGCTGAAAACAGCAATTAAGGAGCAGAAGGATAGAGAAGGTGGTAAGTGAGCTTTTGGTGTCCTTCTCTGCACTTAAACTTTGGAAGACAAGACAGTGGCACCTTGTGAACCTGACAATACAGGTCTTCAGTCCTGGACATCTGATGCTGACTTTCCCAAGTAAATAAAATTGTTAAATCCCGTGTCTGAAGACACCAAAACATCAGGACTGGAAATTCTGAACTTACACTAACTTTGCCTCTCACAGGCTTAAAAAACCATCATCAAATCACTCACAAACATGCTTTCTCTTCTGATACACGAACAACACCTTTCTCTCTTATTTTGTGATATTTATTCCTGTATATTAAATCCAATTATTGTCATATCCCAGTGGGCTTTTAACAAGGGGATCAGTCTAAGTTCTGCACATTATTGTGGGGGATTCTGAACTCTGACTACCAGCAAATTTGAGGAAGTATATCTACCTGGCAATACTGTCATAGGTTCCTTTTTCTCAGAGCACAATGCAAGAGTGGAGAAAAAAATTTCAAGGGAAGGAAAAGAATCTGGTCTTTATCCAAACCAGTAATCAAGGACCAGAGTCAGCTTTGTAAGTGCTGTTTTATTTTCATTAACTTAATTTAGGGATTACATAAAAATTATGGTTAACATAATATGGCATTATTAAGCACTGGAAATACAAGAAAGGTCAGGTTAAGGATGCTGTATACCATACAGACACAAACTGGCTCCTTTTTTAATCCAGCTATTTTCTGAAAAAGACTCTGAAAAACATTTCAATGGAAATTTGTTTGTATTGAGCTTATTAACTCTTGTAATGCAACTACCTGTAGGCCATGCATTATGATAAAGCCAACATTTTTCTAACTTTCTAATCAAGGTGCTTCTCTTTAGAAACGATTCTCACTGTTCCATATTAGAACTCTTGCTTGCTGGTTCTTCTGATGTTAAAGATTTAACATCATTTAACATGCATGTTAAAGATTTAACATGCATTTTATTGGAAGAAATGCATTATTTCCTTTCTTTCAAGATCTGAACCACTTCCTTGAGGGGTCTTGCAAAGTTCATCTCAGAAATTCTTACAGAAAGTTTATTGATTTCTGATCATATTAAACTAGAAGTCTGTTTTTCTTAAGAACCCTTTATGGTGAACAAGTGCAGATTATAGGCAGTTACGAAAGACCTGAATTGTCCAGTGGAGGAACCTGTCTGGACTCTGCAGGCAGTGGCAGGGAGGGGTAATTTTGTTCTGTATTTAGATGGGAACAGTCCATTCTGAAGTCAACTATATAGAGTATGGAAATGTCTGAATGCTGTTAAAAGTACACATGCATAGTTTTCATGGTGGATCTCCAAACTGGAGTAAGTTAGATGATGCTAGTGTAGATTTGTAAATTGAAAATATTTTTTTTCATTATGTATACATTTGCTGTGTATACATTCACATGTATAAAAGATGAGCATGACAAATTTCAAAGCAAGTTTTGACCTGTTTTGGCTTTTTCTTCTGCCCTGTATTTATACATCCCAATCTGAGGGCAGCGTGGCTTTCTAAGTGGTTACTTTTGATGCAGTCCTTCCACTGGAGTTGTGAAATTGTGGAAATTTTTTACTTCAACAGCACATTATGAGGTTTCTGTCATTTTCAAGATGACTGTACAAAATTATCTTAATTTTTTTAATTAAGTTTCTAGCAGGAGTTATAATAAAGATACAAAAAAAAATAGTAATTGAGTGTCTCATATTAAGATTTTATACTGTTTATTGGATCAGTAAGCATTCCTAGCTACACTTGAAAGCAGGAAATATATTTTCTTGTCTAGAGGGGAGATCCTCACCCTGACATAATTATTGCTAAATAGTAATAAGTTTGTAATGTTGTCTGACCTATCCCTGACTATAACCATAATTTCCTGGGCAAATTTGCTATTCTGAAAAGTGCTTGCTCCTGTAAAATATCTACATGATCTCCCCACAGGAAAAAAAAAAAAAAAAAAAGAAAGAAAATCAGGTGAAAATCTACCAGTCATTTCAGAGATATATTGAAAAGTTGTTGCGTGTGAGTGTAGAGCTGCATGTCTGGTTTCTCTCGCACCTGCAGTTTATAATGATGAAAATCAAGTCCAGGGTCCTGTGAAGGAGACTTGTTGTGAACGCACGGCTTGGCGGAAACGCCAGTTCCTGCTCTGCATTTCCCATGTGCATTCGCTGTTCGGGACTGGAACACTGACAGGAATATTTGCACGCTTTTCTGCTTCTTCCTGCCCAACTGCAGCCCGTGAGCAGCGGTGGGCCAGGTATCAGCCTTCTGGCTGGGGACCACAGCAGCTGAGCCCTCAAGCAGCACATCGTGCTCACAGCCTGGCTTGTTCCAGCAGCAGATTGAGAACATCCGTCAGTTCTTGCACAACTAAGAGGAAGCAGAGTGGGAATTGTGATTCACAGGTGTGTCTGTGAGTCATAGCATCTCTTGGGGCTTTTTTCATTGCTCTGCAGCTTGCACATCAGTTTAGGCTCAGATCTGTCTGGTCTGAGAAAGCGTTGGCTAGGCGTGCATCAGATGTATTGGTTCTTTTAAGTATGATTTCACTTCATTCTGCAATGTTTTTCCTTTCCTTTTGATCTATTTCATCTTAAACACATTTCTGCTGCTCAGCAATTAAAGCTTCGCTTGTGTAAAATAACTGACTATAAAACATTGGAAAGGTCACTGGGAATACAGCCAGTGGTAGACTACTCTTGGCATCTTACTTATGAAAGCACAACTTTGCTGCCACTTGGCAATATCTCCTCTCATGGCTCCAAGTCATTTGTCATTTGTAAAATGACAATCTTTTTACAGCTACCCTATTGTGACTCATAAGGGAATAATTTTACTCATACAAAATTACAATAGGCTACATCTGTATTTCACTAGGAATTATCATTGTCCGCAAAGGTGATGGTCCCAAATACTTTGGATCTTCACTGTATTTCAAGGCCATATTTGAAAGGGATAACAATACAGAGAACAAAAAGAAACATCAAGGAAACATAGTTCAGCAGTCATATAATTTTTTTTCCCCTTTTACTTTCTTAATGTTTTCAAGCTTTTGGTGTAAAGCATATCATTAACCACTTGGAATACCATGATAGAGAAGCTTGACTCATGCATTAAAATACTCAAATTTCACAATGCATCAGCTGCTAGACATAAAGCACATGTTTTTGCAATCCAGTGCAGACAGCTGCATGTCTATTCTGCCCTGATATAAGCTGGCTGAATGAAAGTAATGTTTTTATGTTATGATAAACCGAAGCTAATGCACCCTTTCTCTCAGTAGACTGCATTCAGTTGTGTGCCACACCTCTATAATCCCAAACTGGAGCTGGCTCAAATCCAGTCAGTTTGGAGCACAGGTGTCACTGTCTGCACCTGAGAGATAAGTATTAGTTCAGCAAAATCTACAGCATGTGGCTGAACCATTGTGATTTTAGGGAAGAGAGACAGGGAGTGTCTACACACCAGCTAGATGTAAATAAAAATTTTCAACAGATCCTGACAATAGACATTTGAGTAAAGTTCTGCATTTCAGTTACAAATAAAAGAATATTTTACTTCAAAGTGCTTTTTTTTAATGAGTTCTCTCTAGTCTAATATATACTCACATACAATGTACAGTAGGTACAATAAATAAGTATACATTGTACTTGCTACCCAGTCCTTGATTTCTGTGGCAAATAGATGTGAAAGGCTGGAGGTTCACTGCCTGATTGATATAAATTAGTCCAGGTGTCATTCAGTTCTGAATTGGGTGTAAATTTAGAATTATTCACATTACAGTTTCAATAGTAGACTGGTACTGTCACCCCCTTACAGAAATTTAGAAGTCATCTCAGGAGAAGCTTTACTGAAAATACTTTAATTGCAGACTGGTGTTATTTTCCCACATCACATAAGCGAAAGATACTATATGCTTATTACAACCTCATCCCTGCTTCCTCTGCTTTATTACTTTCCATAAAATTCTTAAGAAACATAAATCCTTAGAATTTATTTCTCTGCTTCATTTCTGCAGAGGCATTATATTTATTGTCTTACTTAAGTAGATCATTGGGAAAATAGAAAGCTGGGCCATGTTGCAGTTTGTCTTCTGCTGTTCTTTTAAAGATTCCATTACAGCACAGAGCTAAAGCAGGTATTTGGAGATTTTCTGGTATCTGAAAACACTGATGGGCACTTCATAGAGATTCCCAAAAGCCCATGGTCATGAAATGTTCTTAACTTCCTCTGTGTTCAAATAAAATTGTATTTAAATTTTATCAGGACTCTTCAAAAAACTCTCATGGACCCTGCAAGTGTTTACCCTTACATGGTGGACATGTATGATGGACATGTATGTTTGCATGAGGACTTTGCTAAACCAAACCAATGTGAGTAGGCAACTCTGTGGCTACCTTCAATTATAGAATAATGGAATAGTTAAGGTCGGCAAAGATCTCTTAAGATCATCAAGTCCAACCGTCAACCTTGCCACCACTGTGTTCATCCCTAAACCATGTTTACAAGAGCCACATGTACATCATTTTTTCAACTCTTCCCTGAGCAGCCTGTTCCAATTCCTGACAGCCTTTTCAGTGAATATTTTCCTAATACCCAGTCTAAACCTTCCCTGGTGCAGCTTGAGGCCATTTCCTTGTGTCCTGTTGTTTCTTACCTGGAGAAGAGGCTGACCTCCACTTTATTACACCCTCCTTTCAGGTAGTTGTGGAGAACAAGGTCTCTTCTTCAGACTAAATAATCCCTCAGTTCCTCATGCAACTCAGTCTCCAGATCCTTCAACGCCTTTATTGCCCATCTCTGAACAGCACCTCAACCTCAATGTCTTTCTTGTAGTGAGGGGCCCAGAACTGGACACGGCACTTGAGATGGTCTCACCAGTGCCAATACAGGGACAGTCCCTGCCCTGGTCCTTCTGATACATGCCAGGATGCCATTTGCCTTCTTGGCCACCTGGGCACACCGATGGCTCATGTTCAGCCAGGTGTTACTAGCACTCCCAGGCCATTTTCTCACAGATCTTTCCAGCCACTTCCCCACCACTCTTCCTGCCTGTAGCACTGCATGGGGCTGTTGTGACCCAAGTCTTGTTGAACCTCATACCCTTGGCCCATCAATACAGCCTGTCCAGAACCCTCCCTAGAGACCTCTTAGCCCTTCTGCTTCCCAGAAACATCCATGCGGTATGATGAGCTATTCTTCCATTCTTACATCCCTCTTAAATGAGTTGTTTGAAGAGACCCAAGCCAAGGGAAAGATTTTCCAGTCTCTTTTGAGCAGTCTTCATTCTTCCTTCTCCTTTTCCATTTTGTAGCCCTGTATCTGCAACAGATTACAAAGACCTCATTTGAAGAAAGTTATGAAAAACAGAGATGGGTTTAGATAATCTGACTAATTACAGAAACTCCAAAAGTTTACTCTTCCATATAACAATTGCGTCTATTTCTTGGCACAATCCTTGTTGTGGAGAATGTTGTTTTTATGAAAACTGGAAGATTTGGCTGCTGCTCCAGTATATTTGACCATCAAAGAAGCTCGCAGCAGAGTTCAAAGGCTAAATGTTGCTAAACCAAGGCTACAGACGTTTGTCTGTTCCTAGAATCAGCTGTGAGGAAGGTACTTTCTGTGTCCAGTAAATATTTTCCCCTAAATGAGATAAAATGTGCAGCTGGGCGTGTGGCAGGATTTCCATTAAAGTGAATGAATCAAAGTGTAAGTGAGCCAACCTGAAATGCATTGTACTGTTTTCTCTATTTCTTAGTACTTAGAGGTATGCTGAATGTGCATAGTCCTTTTGGTATTATTATACAGAATATTGGTAAACTGGTCAATAAAGACCATTAGTGAGGGATCCATCTGATGTTTTTACCTGCTGCAAAACATTTAGATCAAACTATATGCCTATGCTCCTTGAGTGTCCACCAGGTCCTTCCATTTGTTATCAGATGGTCAGCTAAAAACTGTGGGGGATTTCTCTCCAGTGTTGCCTGACTTCTCAGCTGATGAAGCCTAGACACTAAGCTGCAAATAAACCGCACCCCAGATGTGCACCTACTGGCTTGTCTGTATTCTGATCAGCCTTGGGTAATTTTCTGTATTTCTGGTCAAGGGTGTGTTACTTGAAACATGTAAGAAAAGCAATGAACTCTTAAGGCAGATGAAGACAATTCAAAGATGAGGAAGAGGCTTACCTGCTCTGTCACTTTTTTTCCATAAACACTGGGGTGATGAAGTTAAAAGCAAAAGGAGTGGAGTTTGCAGGACTTAAGGAGGCAGAACTAAGACTTAAGTGATACCCTTTTCCCACCAGGGAGTGACTACACTGCTGCTGTCTAGTTTTTAGGACACACACCTCAGGGGCTCCCTTGTGAAAAGGTTCTTGACTAAGATTTGCATAGAATCATAAAATGGTTTGACTTGAACTTTAGAGGTTGTCTAGTTCCAACCTCCACGGCATGGCATGGGCAGCAGCACCTTTCAGCGGACCAGCTTGCTCAATGCCTTATCCAACCTGGTCTGGATCATTTCCAGAGGTGGGGCATTCACAATAGCTCAGTTTAAAGCCATTTCCCCTTTGTTCTGTAACCTAATGTCCTAGTAAAAAGTCCCACTCCAGCCTTCTTTCACGCCCCCTTTAGGTACTGAAAAGTTGCTATGAGGTCTTCCCGGCACCTACTCTTCTCCAGTCTGAACAAACCCCATTCAGTCTGTCGTCATAGAACAAGACCTGGTAGAAAAGGAACACATTCAAGACAGAACTTCAGGTTTCAGCATTGGGAATGATCTTCTTTTTTTTTAATAACTGTTGTTTTCTTTTCTCAGCTACTTGCAGAGGACTGGCCCTTTGGTGTCGAAATGTGCAAATTAGTGCCCTTCATTCAAAAGGCGTCAGTGGGCATCACAGTGCTGAGTTTGTGTGCCCTCAGTATAGACAGGTGAGACTCATTTTTCATTGAAGTCTCTCATTTGTTTTATATATGGGCATTGGCTCAAATTCACCTTTCCACTCAGCTGATACAATGCAAATAAGATGAATTTAAGCCAGTTAAACTGGATGAATTTTCTTGTATTTTGAATTTGTAAATGTGTGCTGTTGCTTCAGGTACCGAGCAGTCGCTTCTTGGAGTCGCATTAAAGGAATTGGAGTGCCAAAGTGGACTGCTGTGGAAATTGTCCTGATCTGGGTCATATCAGTGATACTGGCTGTTCCAGAAGCTATTGCGTTTGACATGATTACAATGGAATACAGAGGGAGGTATCTTAGAATCTGCCTGCTTCACCCCACGCAGAAAACATCCTTTATGATGGTAAGTCACTAACATTTCTAAAATCTCTGGGAGAGTTCCTTGGATCTTCACAGCGTTGTGTGGATTGTAATGTGCACAGGTGTATGTGACATGTAGGTGAATATAATGTTCAGATTAAATACTGACATTTCTGAAGCATACTGGTTCAAAGAGCATTCAGAAATCTTTGACTTTTTGTAGGCTTTGAGCATGCTGCTGACTTGTCCTGCTTTCTCACCTGTAATGTACACCTTACAGAACAGTTTTTCAGGACAGACTGACCATTTAGTTACAGCACACTTAGCAAAATGCTCAGCATTTAATTCCTAACCATGTTTTTGCATTTTTCTTTACAGTTTTACAAGCAAGCAAAAGACTGGTGGCTATTCAGCTTTTACTTCTGCTTGCCACTGGCTATCACAGCATTTTTCTATACTCTCATGACTTGTGAGATGTTACGGAAGAAAAGTGGGATGCAGATTGCTTTAAATGACCATTTAAAACAGGTAAAAATTTATTCCTGTCTACTCTCTAACTGCAGACTGGCTAACTAATAAATGTATTGGTTTTCCTGCCACATCATTCTGTTCTTGTATGACTTCAGGACTGGAAGCAAACAGAACTTTTTTAGCAGTGCTGCTGCTGAACTCATATATATATATATATATATATATATATATATATATATCACAGCCCTCAGGGACCTAAGATTTTAACTGAAAGTCACAAAATGGTTTCTTCCTTGTTTGATTTTAATGTTTCAGGCTTGATAGGTTTTATTTCTTCTTTGCTATAATGAGAGTTGGCTATTTTGTAATGTGAACTGAAGTCATATTCTAGTCTAGAAGGTGGTGCTATAAAACTGTTAATTATTTTGAAGCAAGTTGTTGCTGAAACCTAGTGAGGTTAGAAGTATATGTTAGCAGAACAAAAGGCATTCCAGCATATATTCCAAGGTACTAGTGCCCCAGACACAAACATAAGATGTCACTTGAATTAAACTATGTTTGTTCTATAATGTGTATTTGTGCTCCTTTCCTCTTACCTGGTGAGAGCTGTAGTTGAAATCTCTTGGGGCACTTAAAATAAGACATGAGATCAAAGCACAAGGAAATGCAATTGAAAGCAAGTTGGTATTTGAAAATGATCGGGAAAACAAATATGTTCTTAATTTTAATATAAATTATTTCTTAATGTTTTCATGACCTCAATTTTTCATATTATTACTCATACTTCTTGAAATAAGAGATACATCAAATCAGTGCGAGACATCTAAAACAATAGAAAAGATCAAGCACATATTCCAAGAAAATAAGCTATTTGATGTTTTCCTAACTCCTATTTTGATAGGCTTTTTTATCTTGTTTATTAAACATTTGGATATTAGAAGACAACAAAAAATCCAGAGAGAGAGAGTGGAACTGTAACACTGTTCTCTCTAATTTTCTTTCTCAGAGACGTGAGGTGGCCAAAACTGTATTCTGTCTGGTACTTGTTTTTGCCTTGTGTTGGCTCCCACTTCACTTAAGCAGAATCTTGAAACTCACTATTTATGATCAGAAGGACCCCAACAGATGTGAACTTTTAAGGTGAGAATGCAAAAATAAAATGTCTGTATACTGTGGGCATTCACCATAAGTGTATTTGGATTTCCTGTTGAACTAGCTTTCTCTGTGTGTCTAGAGTTTTCCCTGCTTCTTCGTCCGAGACCCTCTGGTTTCTCTCCAATAGCAGAGAAAGAAAATTGTGAGGAATTTCCTTTCTTTCACCATCTTCCTCCTGATCCTTTCTGGGACTGTTCTTCTGTCATGTGGTGCTATGAGAATAGAAAGGGGATCTGTTATCCCTTTCAACAGAGAAGCTAGGATTCAATTTGTGCAAAAAGACCTTGTGAACATCTTCTTCCAAAAGTTAGGATGGTTGGATCTCCTGAAATTACTTTCACAAGAATGGTCTTCTGATTCAGACTTTATTGTTAAGTATAACTGTTACCTGCATGAGTCAGTCCTGTTGATTTAAGCCCCATTACTATTACATTTAATAGCTAGTCTTGATTGAGTGAAACCGAGTCCAGTTTCCATAACTGTAAACTCTACTAAGCCTTTCCAAAGTAAATGAGAGTTGTCTCACTTTAATTTCCACACAGCTTTTTTCTTGTGATGGACTACATCGGTATTAACATGGCTTCACTGAACTCCTGCATCAATCCAATAGCTCTCTATTTGGTGAGCAAAAGATTCCAAAACTGCTTCAAGGTAAGTGGCTGCTGGGAGTTGTTCCTCTGGTTAAAAGATGATGTCAGTAGTACAGTTCATTCCTTAGCATGCACAAAGTGTTTTAAATGGTCATTAAATTTTACTTAGAATTTTAGTTGGGTTATGGTAAATGATCTCTTCTTCTTCTACTGAAGCTCCATATGAAGGAACTAAGGTTTGATGGGAACAAAAAGAGAAAGCAAAAGAGCAGAGTGTACAATAAACCCTCTGGGGACCATGCTAATCAGTGCAACATCACTTCCTGACTGAAGCTAGCACCCAGCTACTTCCACAGCACTGACGAAGCAGACTCGGGCTGTGCTGCAGAGATTCACGTAGCCATATCCTCTGCATCCTGACAGGGAGGGTGCTGACCCTGGGCTCCCTCATCCTGACTGAGCACTTCAGTCAGCCATGTAAGGCAGAGGGTGCAAATCTGCACTTGTCCCTTTCCAGCACCAACATTTTATGAGACAGATCTGTTCGTATTCTGGCCTGGTGTGAGTAAATAGAGCTGGGCACTAATTCTTCACACAGGATTTCAGGCTGTGAATTGCATATGGTTTGCAGCCCATCAGTCCTTCAGCTTTCATGTCTGCTTGGAAAATATGAAGATTTGGGCTTTTTTCTGTGAATCCTTGCTATCTTTAGACATATATCGGAATCCTTGCATTGCCTATGGCAAATTGTTAAATTTTTCTTTTCTTGGCAAGTATTTAACCACTGTCCACAGCTAGGGCTATTGCCTGGCTGTTTAAATTTCTGACTAGCAAGATGGAAATGACTTTCAGTCAGTAGCCAGTCAGCTCTACATCTAGAAGTGTTAATGTATTTTCCACATAATTGTGACAGCAGAGGTTTTAGTGTTGGTCTTGTCTGCCCTGTCTATGCTGCTGACTCCCTGAGTCACGGGAGCTGAGAGCACGTAAGAGATCTCCAGCATCCTGAGCATGGAAGTAAGTGGGTGAGGAAGGCACTTCCAGCACCCAGAGGCCAGACATGACCACGAGAAAAAGGTCTGCGGTACATTTAATAAATGTATGAATTGTGTGTAGGTTTCACTTCTCTTCTAGCTTCTCTTTTTTCCACCTCAAAACACTGAGCTAAATAGCAGCATCTAGCTTAGAAAGCATATATAAGAATACACTTTTTTTCCCAAGAAAGATTATGAGAAAAAGGACAACAAGGAGCGATAATTTTATTTTCAGATGCATTTAGAATTGCAGACCAGGTTTGAAGGTGTGTGGTGTGTGGCTGTTACTGTATATAACTACTCAGTATAACCATTCCTGTACTCCAGCAGTAAGGTTGCTAAATGGGGCCATTTGAGCAGCTCAGAGCTGAACCCCATTTCTGTGCTTTATGCTCTAATCCCAGAGCAGCAGCTTGCACATTTGCCATTTCCTATTCTACCCCTGAGAAAGGGCAGCATTTCAGTGCATTTTGCCATATGTGCAAAAACAGAGTGATGTGAAATATTTATTTTTTGTATTTTAACAGTCATGCTTGTGCTGCTGGTGCCAATCCAAAGATCTGCTGTCCCTGGAGGAAAGGCAGTCCTGTTTAAAGTTCAAAGCTAATGATCACGGATATGATAATTTCCGCTCCAGTAACAAATACAGCTCTTCATAAAACAAGCATAAAAGGTATATTCTCTTACATTAATGCTGGTGCCTTTTTAAGTAAAAGTGGCAATTACTTTTAACAAGACGGTAACATCCAGAAAAATCTAGTTTTGTATTTGCACAAAAAAAAGAACATTAAAAAATTTGCCCTAAAACTATGTCACGTCAAAAATCACGGACATTTATGAAATCATCATTTATGGGACATGAAGAAAAGCATAGAAAGAACAAGTCATTGTTAGCACTTGAATGCTTCTGAATCAGCACTTCCAAATGATCCCCACTTCCTGTACATTAAGCGATCATTTGTATTCTCTGTAACAGTTGTAGGAACTGAAGTCACAGTAATTATTAAGCAGCATAATATCCAGTTAATTGGATCAAAGCCATTATTATATATAACGCAATGTATTATCTTTTATAAAGCAAATTAACCATCATCACTATTGTGAGTTTTTTTAAATAAAACATGAAATACTTTGTAATAGATGTCTAAATGTTAAAAAGTAGAATTTTTATCAGGTATATTATGGAGGTAGCTACTGAAAATATTAAAGGATGCAGTAAAGCCAAAAGTGCATTTTACTTTGATGATTGTTTTTACCTATTATTGTCAGAAGGAACCTCCCAAGGGGTCTGTAAATTCCTTTCTATAGCCACTGTGCGTCTTCAGTGCATTTACCAGCACTTTGGGTATGAGTACTTGTGTTTACTGATAGCAAAGGACAGAAAAACACACCAAAACAAAAAAACTAATACTACTAGAAACATACAGACAATGACTATTATTTCAGATATTTTTAGCTGAAATCAAATGGATTGTTTCTGTGTAAAAAGTGGGCATTCCAGAGCCTGATGGTTCTTTACTGAAGATATTTTTGTGACAATTTACAACTGTTTTTGCAACCCAAATACTGTTGTGGGGCAAAATTTTTTTAGAAATAGTGGGTGGAAAAAAATGTCACCAAGGTAAAAAGAGAGAATTTGAACTTCTATCTTCATTTAGATTAAAATCTTCATAAAGAAAATAATTCATGAACTGTACTTCCAGAGAACAGTACTATGTAGCATACTCATCTTCATTCTTTTTTTAAATATATTCTGCTTCTGTAGTTCCATATTTATGGGCGTAAGAAGATGTGTGATTTGTTTCTGCTTCTGTAAATAGTTTAGTGAAATGTAATTAATTGTAAAGTATTAAGATATGGGCAGGACCCTGCATGAACAGAAAAAGGTAAAGATGCCTGTATAAGCATGATGTGTGTTGCCGGGAGCAATGCATGTTCTGTATATACATGACAGGTCATTCTTTGACTTTTCATTTCCTAATAATTTGTTACAGATAGTTCCCAAAGACTTATTAACATATTTTATGCTCTAAGGCATGAGTTTTTCAAGAAAAATTGTCATATAACATGCTTTTATAAAAGGCATGTTTTCAATAGTCTTGGTATTTTATTATAATAAAATTATTTATCAAAACTCAGGAATTTTTTTATTTTAAACTTCCAGATCTCACATGTAAGGATTTTTACCTTTTTCTCCAGTTCTTGATTAACTTCAGATTTTTTACTAAAGTGCCTTAAATGTGCTCAGGATGAAAAGTGCTTCCACTAAAATGTTCAGCTGGTGTTACCTTAGATGGGTTTCTGACTTTAGGTAGCTACTGCTACCTTGCAGACAGCTAAAAACGGGGTGGTGAGCCCCATTCCTGGTGTTTCCCCATCAAAAGCTGGTAAGTGAATGCTTGTATAATCAAGCTGAGGAGGACCCCTGCACATGCATTTAAGCATGGGCACATGTGTGTTTGTGTGTGAGCGTGTGTGTGTGCAAGTGTGTGTGGTGTGTACCATAAGGTTGCTGTTACCATCTTGCTGCAGCACATCCACGCAGCTGCTATAATGCTGAACATTTATAAATATAAATATATTTTAGGTTTTCTTCTTTACATTTTTACCTTAATTTTCATGGTAACTTTCTCACAGTAAGCCATGAATGTCACTGCACATCACTCTACCTGCATCTATTTCTGTGAAATGCGTTTCATCTGTTAAGGATGGATAATAGGTGAAATCCTAGATTTGATACTGATCAGTGTTATTTTCATCAAGTTATATCGTTGCAATATTGTACATATATATTATTGTTATTTTTATTTAAAATATAGCTGTTGTATTGACAACTGTGTAACATACTTTTCATTTTTTCCTGGACTAATTCTTTGTTAAGTGCTGCTAAGTCAGATATTTAGATTTTGCAAATAAAGACCATATATACTGCCCCCTTTTTGGGTTCATATATAAATATTAGTACACTCTTTGTCACTTTTTCAGTATTATTCAAAGCAGTATTTTTACTGAAGTTTTCATTTCCTGTAATAAAAATTTTCAAAACTTCTGTTCTTATACAGTTCTAAGATTAAATATCTTAATACTCCACTCAGTACAGGTTTGTTCCTCCATTCACTGAAATCAGTAAACATTTAACCATTCAATTCAGTTCGAGCAGAGTTAGTGCCCAACATAGCTCTTAAAAAAAAACCTGTCTGACATTTGCTGCTTTGAACAAAAAAGCCAGAAAAAGGTAAATACATTTTTTTGAAGGAGTTGATTAGAAAACATAGGAAAAGAGGGTGAAATCAGCTTGTGGGTTAAGACATCCAGTCCAATGCTCTCTAATCCTCAAGCGGGGTCACAGGTAGCAGAACAACTGAGACAAAACAAAACACAGAGACACAGGTGTCTTTTTGGGATTTTGATGTGCTTGCCCAGAGTGGTGTGACAGAGAAAGAGTCATCTGTCCCACTGGTCTGAAGAGTTCACACAGAATGGCTCAAGGTAAAAAAAAAAAAATAACTTGTAAGAAACTACATCACAACTATGATGTAGTCACAGAGTAGTTTTGGCCTTCAGATAGCAGCTAGATTTTAGTTGCCCAGCTGCTCTGCATTCTGCCTAAACTGAACTGAAACACTCATACTACACCTCAGAGAATCAAATGCAAAAGTTGATGGTTGGGAGCATCTGCTGTGAGCTGTGACATTTCAGTGTCCCAAAGAGCTCTTAATCAAGACACAGCTGGCTTAGCAAGAGTATTTTGTATGTACTGAAATAATGTTTTAAAGTTTTTTTAAAAATTGTTCTGTATAGCTGTGTAAAATAATTCTATATTTTATTTGCTGTGATCACTTAAAATAGCAACTTCTGTGGATCAAGCAATGTAAACATTCTAAATTACCAATAAAATATTTGTAGTTTTGATCCATTACAAAAAGACGTCTGACCTTTCTTGTTCTAGGGGGTCCCATTTAATAGTTAAACAGTGACAGTGATGTAAAAAGAAGTAAGCAATCCTAATCTAAATATCAAAGCTTTTGGGTGGGTTTTATATAGCTGTTTGAAAACTGGAGACAGTTCAGACTTGCATATGCGTTGCAAAACTGTCTGATGTTTAATGGAACAATCATGCCTATCTTTGCTCTACTTGCTTTTGCTCAGAATGTCAGTCGCAATCTCTTCTCTCTATACCCTTATATAGTCACAAATTCTCTTGTGTTTGGGACATCACAAATGAAAGGCAAGAAGCTTTAGTTCATTAATTTAGAAGTTTATGCACTCAATGCTGGAGTATGCCACTTGAAAACCATCATCTCTTTCTATGCTAACAGTGTAATTTTGTGTATATTTTAATTTACCTTTCTTGAAGCAGTGGGAAACGGTATCAGATTAAATATGCTGTAACTGGTCAGATACATAACTTTATTTGCTCGTGGTATCTGTACATCCCAAAATGTATTTGATGCTACTGCTGTTTTATTCCAAATAGTTACGTTTTCTTCTGTTTACTTGGTGGCCTGTTGCATCCACATAGATTTATCTTTTTTCATGGTCCCAGGACCTTTAGCACATAGTTTAAAGTTTTCTGTGCCTGGAACAGAAGCACTTGTGGTGATGAGATCCCTTGTAAGTAAATGTTCTATTTAGTATCTCTCATGGCCTCTTCACTTCCTTTCCCTTTATCTTGTCCAAGGTCTTCACCAACTATTCATTATGAGGAAGCACTGTTTGCACATTTTCTTTAAGTTATGGCTCAAGGTAACAGGAAGGCCATAACTGCAGCTTGTTGTGAGTTTTCGAAACATGCTAGAACTTTCCCAGCAATATACATGTACATGTATCTTACATTCTTTAAACACTGTCTTATTCTGACTACTCCTGAGCAGGGCAGATTTGACACTCTGGTGTTGGTGGAGCAGGATGGTTCACATTTTATTGCACTGTCTTGTAGCCTGCTGCTCTGACCACCACATTCTTGTACTGAAAGCAACAGAGTTCTCCATGTACATGCTGTGTGTGCTCTTGGGTTCAAGTTTCTAAGCCAAGATGCTGAACTCTTCAGAAGACCAAGGCAAAGGGAAAAAAAAAAAAAAAAAAAAAAATAGAAGTGCTGACATTAAATAAAACCACGACATCTCTTTGGTCTTGTGGTCTTGTCAGTCTTCTTGCATACTGTCATTTAGCTTTGCAGGCAGTGAAAAGGCACCAGGCGCCCCTGCCCTTTCCTTACTATCAGGAAGAAAAATCTATTGTAATGAAAGTAAAACCTTCAGAAATTACTGGTTTAGCTTAGTGATCAGTATCCCAAACCTTCATGAAATTGTGACAATCCAAGGATGTCCTGATTGTGGGAGGCAGTATCTGGAAAGAATTTTAAAGTACAGTGTAGCAAGTAGCCAGACACATCAATATCTGTATGATACTCATCAGTAGATATCTTCAACTCCAGTGTTGCTGTAAAATTTTGCATCTTGTGTAGCCACCCTAGAGAAGTGCTTTGGAAAAAAGTGAGAGTCAAATCCAAAACCCATTAAAACCTGAAAGGACACACTAATAAGAAGTTAGAGTAACCATATCTTCTTCAGAAACTACATCTTCCAGAAGTTGCTTCTGCTTGTTTTGCTCTTGGGTGAGCAGGATGAGAGGAAGCATTTGTTGCCCTTTTACTTTTTCATGATCTTCATTTCCCAAAGTTTGTGTGAATAACTCATATTACCCTGAAGAAACAGATCAATGGTGAAACCAAAGGAGTCAGACAATGGCTCTCATTTGAAGCTATCGGGGAAAAGAATAATGACAAATCGCCAGGAAGCTCACATCTTCCCCAGATAAATGGGTCCAACACATGAAACCTTTGCAGGAGCAGGAAAGAAACATGCCAAGTTAACACAACCAAAACTTGTGGACTTGAAAAGTGAAATGGCAGATTTCAAGCAAACTGGATTTTTTTTTAATTTTAATCAAAATGGAACAAGCATCATAATTGCTAACGGGTGCTCACAGGACCAGAGCAGATCTTGCCAAAGATACAGGAAGCTTCTTCCTGGAATGCACCTACAGCAGGTAGCACACCCTACAGATTTGGCCCCACTGGTCTCGAGAAACTAGCATAGATATAGCATGAAAGGTTCATATCTGCTGAAGTCAAATACTCAACATGTGCAGGTAACAGATGCCTACAATTTTAATGTGTATTTATATGAACACATAGATAAGAATACCTATGTATTCTATGTAATATCTATATATTTATACCTGTACATATACAAATGAAATATATTTCATATTATGTAATGTAAACTGTGTGGTATACAGAATGCTTTTCATTAGTTTTATCTGAAAAGGTTTTCAATGAAATAAAGAATTTTTAAAAACCACATCAGTCTGAACAAAACATAGACCATTGTCATTAAAAAACTACAAACACACCACTTTTAATATGTTTTATCACTTTAATCTCAATTGTAAGGGAGTTTTAATATATTTGGAGAAAATCTTACATTAGTTCATGCCATAAAATGAGTAATGTAAGCTATGTCACTCATGCAAACTATGAATGTCTGCCTAATCATTGGACTTGTCTATTGCATTTCTGTGTTCACTAGCATGAATAACAAAGGCTGCTGAGCACTGATAGAAATATTTTTATCGTTTTCTGAGTGGATATCAGTTTATATTAATGGAAGTTTGAAATGCTGACAAATTATGTACTACTCACACTGAATGGCTAAACTATGAAGTGTAATGAAACCATGTATAAACATTTATTAAGTGGTATTCATAAATTACAAAGAGAATTGGTCAGGAATATTTTTATAATTTTGTGGTTTTGATAATTTATAATTTAAATAATTAATAGCATCACATTTTTTAAATTTTTGGCCATTAAATGACAACAAAAAAAGATACTTGTCCAAAAAAAATCAGAACTTTATATTTTTATAGGAGATGGAAACAGATTGTGAAATATCACATGACATTAATGCTCTGCATTGAGCACCTCCACATAGTTATGAAAACGCTTCCTTCCAAACACTACTAAAATTCTCTTGTTAAATTTGTTTGCCAAAATTTCATGTTAAAGAGGAAATAGACAAAGAATATGGCAAGCTTCTTGGTATTTGCTACTCATTATTTAGTATCTTGGAAGCATTTGATCTTTATAACAGTGTTCATACTGAAGGTGAGATATATCACTTGCAAATATCTTCAGAGGAAAAAATATGTCACAAATAGGTGAGGCCACTTTATATTTGTTTACATATGCGCTCAGTTTATGCAAGAACTCAACTAATTTTTTAGTTGACTGAAAATTAATAAATTGATATTGTAATAATGTGCAAATCAAATGCCTTTAAATTACTTTATAAACATATCCATGCATGTACACATTTTTACTTCTGTGTTTGTGTAAATATCTACACAAATATAGATAAATTACGTAAGTCGGATAATAGGATAAGATGCTGAAAAAACTAGAGTAAGTATAGCTGGGGGTAAAAATACAAGATATATATATATAGCATGTGTGATTTGCTGAGGCTTCTACTGTGCTCTTGCCTGAACTGAAGACTTTACAGCTTTCAGCTAGAAGTAACCAAATTTTCCAACTGTTCAAGGTTTCACCATCCTTACTCCAATTTTCCCAATGAATTGCAAAACCTGCAGTAAAATGGACATTTCATGGCATTCTTACAAAAAAGCAGGAATGCCAGCCATGGTGTCTTGGCTATATTCCAAATTAAATAATTACAGTCTGTTTCCTCTGCTCTTCTCTCTTCCTGCCAATTGCAGGCTGGATTAGCAGAGCATCCTGCCTCACTCTTCAGTTTCACACTCTGCATGGAGACATCTGCTCTGTTGTGTGCTGGAGGTGACCACATTTCCATGCTAGAAATCTGTTGACAAATTGTGGAGTATTTGGGAGTGTTTCAGAATGAAAAGCAAAATTTAAATGAAAAATCAGTATTTCAGTGTTTCTTTAAGCATATGTCAACTCAAGGTTAAGTGAATCTAAATCACCCCCTTTTTAGTGACTTTGCTAAGTTTTATAAACATGCCTTAAAAGGCTTTCAAAATTTTTGTATCATTTCTTTGTATAGTTGGAGTGATTTATTATGATCTGGAATTCATTAAATAGTGCTCAAATATTTGAAAAGGCATTAAGGATGTCTACAAGGTTGAGTGTAGAAAGCCATGAGCTGCAGAGATCAGTGTTCTCCAAGCTCGAGCTGAAGTAGTTCAACTGCTTCCAAAGCAAGGCAGACTAAGTTCTATTCAACTCAGATCTTAGGCAGACTGAACTAGTGTCAGTCGGCTGTCATGCAGGTGGATCCTAAGTGAGGGTTAACTACTTAAAAAAGCAAGACTAAGTGTTTGAACAATTAGACTGTACAAGTATAACGAGCTCATCATCATTTATTGCCTGTATTAAAAAAAAAAAAAAAAAAGAAAAAGTTTTTTTCTTATATTCAAAAATTTCATAGTCTGGTTTGCCTTGGAAGGAAAAAGCACTAGGCAGGAACAGCATGTACTACAGCAGNAAAAAAAAAAAAAAAAGGAAAAGAGTTTCTTGCTTATATTCAGAAATTTCATAGTCTGGTTTGCCTTGGAAGGAAACAGCACTAGGCAGGAACAGCATGTACTACAGCAGGTTGCTCAAAGCCCCATCCAACCTGTCCTGGAACTCTTTGAGGGATGGGGCACCCACAGCTTCTCTCAGCAAACTTCCAGTGCCTCACCACCCTCACTGTGAAGGAATTTCTTCCTAGTATCTAGTATAAACCTGTAGTTTCAGTTTAAAGCTGTAGCCCCTGCTTCTATCACTATGTGTCCTTGTAAACAATCCCTCTCCATGGTGTCTAATATATTCGATTGCATTTGCTTGAAACAATCAACAAGGAACTGGCAACATTTGCTTTTAGGTATCTAATTGCTTAAATGCACTTTTGGAGGATTTGACAGATGAGGTTGAGAGAAATGGGACTCCATATCCTGGAGAAAAGAGGGCTCGGGAGGATATAAGTGATGTGTATAAATGCCTGAAGTGTTCAGTGGATATTTTGGAAAGCTTCTCTTACAACACACCAAAACTGACTTCATTGTGATAGATGGATATTTGTGACAGATGGACACCTGAAATCAATGGACATTTGGCACACAAAGATGTGTTGAACTTTCTTAGATAATAGTTTAGTTTAGTTTAGTTTAGTTCAGTGTGGGCAAATGCATATCAGTTATAGTGCTAATAACAAGTATGCAATTAAGCACATATGTTTACTTTAAATATTCAAAGTCTTTGTGTCTTCTTTCTGCGGACTATCTGGAGTTTGTTTACCCTTTTATATCCTTCAACAGGGATTAAGCTATGATGGTGCTTCTCACTACATTATTACTTCATTGTATAGGAAATATAAAGCCCTGATCTTTCAAGAATTTCTTTTCCTGATTCAGTTTTTTTCTACAACTTGATTAAATGAGATGGACCTACTGCGTCTTTTGTAGGGTGAGGAGCAAAGGCAAAGGTGACACTAGTGATAGTGCATACACTCTCCTCCATTTTGTCCCATAAACAATTGTATGCATTTCAAGTGACGTTGAAGTAGTAATTCTGTTGTTCAGAAACCTTTGATTTTGTTGCACTTCTTGAAAAGCAGGAAGGAAGTTGTGAAACACACATCACATATATACAGATGTCAAGTACAGTTAATGAAGAGAAGCAGATGCATTCCTTAATAGCAATTAAACAGGAGGAGGGAACATACTGTCCTCTTTGATTAGGATTTTTCTCTTCAAGGCTCCCTACTTGACAAGGCTTGTCAGCTCCTTCCCCTCATTTATATCAATATACTTTTACATTACTCCTGAAAATATACACCACATTAAAAAAAAACAAAAAACACCAGACTTCTGTATTAGACAGGATAATAGATTTGCAGCTGCAACTGCAGTGTAAGTACTTAAAACTGGGACATTTTGCTGTAACAGGCTCATGATAGACACTGACAAACTACTGTACAATATTTAAATGATATTAAAATTGAAGGTATCTCACACTGGAACTTTATAAAATATTTATCATTCATACAATTCTTCTTCAGCATGTCCCAGAATGAAATTGATCTCTTTTTACAGTTATAAAAAAACCTAAATTATCTTTATACATTGATCTGATCTTTGCTTCTTGTAGCAACGTGGCAAATACTACTTGCCTTTATGAAGTTTCACATTGATGGCTTAATGGTCTCCAATTCATTAAAACAGTTTTGAATTCTAGTACCATCTCCCAGACTGCCTCCAGAGTCTGTTTCATACTCAATGTCTTAAGTGTACACTGTGTGTAAACAGCCCAAAACTGCAAAAGTGCTGAACAGAACCACATGCACAAATGATTCTTGCAAAGCCTTGCTTGAAATTATCCACTAGCTTGAGAGATAGCTCCTGCTTGAAGATGTTTTTAGTATATTATGAGTTCAGAACAAACTTAGAGTGGTTACTTTTAAATAAATCTTGTTTAGGATGTTCACAAGGACATTACATGAAACAAGGTAAAGGAAAAGTAGAAGTCCAGCCTCTAAGCTAGTCCTTATTTCTGTCTCACATAAATCAAACACATCATTGCTCGATCCATTTAATATACAGAACTCTTGAGCAGACCCTTCTTTCTGTTCCTGTTCATGATGTATCCAAGTGATTCTGTGGTGCCTTCTGCCAAAACTACCTTCCCACTCTGAGTTTGGATAACGCTGATTGTGAGATGCAATAAGGAAGGACTGGAAACAATCCTATGGCCACCCTGACTACCCCAGCAAGACATTTCTTTTAAAGAGCTGGTTTTGGGGATATCCCTTTCTCTGAAGCAGAAGATAAGCAGAATTGGTGTCCCTGTCATGGCTGCTACTTTGAGCATACTCAGCTGGAGGTTCTGGGCCTGTAGAAACGGCTTCTTGTTTGTGTGCGAGGGACAGAATTATCAGTGCTGAACTCAATAGAGGTCAAAGGAGCTGTGGAAAGGGAAGGGAAGGGAAGGGAAGGGAAGGGAAGGGAAGGGAAGGGAAGTTCAGAGAAGTTCAGGGAAGGGAAGGGAAGTTCAGGGAAG
>VXBU01013855.1:118907-217299 GCA_013400315.1 Bombycilla garrulus | reverse complement strand
CACAACAGGCCATAAATCTCCCTGCCTTTTGGCCAGAGGCCACTTGCCTTGGAAAAAGACTTAAAACTGTGACTCTCTGAAGGGACTCTTGAGCGAGATCTCCCCACGGAAGAAGACGCGTCAATTTGCTAGGCCACGAGGACTTCATCTCACTGTTGGTAGCTATATCCCATCCTCTCTCTTTCTCTCCCTACTTTGCTCTCTTTCTCTCCCCTCTATTGCATAATTGAGTTGATCAGCACTCAATAAAGTGCTTTGTTGTTTTGTTGAAATTATAGTCCCTTGCTGTTTGCCTCTTATTTTGTACCTCGAGATCCCTCGAACCATCCCAATTTCCGCCTTGATGTTAAAGCGGATCGTGACACCACATGCGCAGGTCACTCAGTTCATGAAACTGTAACAGAAATGACTTCTTGAACAAAAAAAGACAGAAGCAGAGGAAACACTTTCTGGTGCAGCCTGGTGGTGTGTAGATTATATTCTGTACCTCATGGTCCTCAGGTTTTAAAAAGCACAATCACAGCTTAATATAGCATAAAACCCACTCTGGGATGACACAGGATTTCTCAGAAGCCTTGTATATTGTCACCTGTCTGTCAGATATGCATTGGGCATGACATGGACTCCATAGGTTCACACACTGATATCCCCATCAGACACTGAAGAACACTTCAAATGGAGATAGATTTTGTTTCTTGCAAAACAAATCTGCTTTGAAAGCACTGAAATTGCCCTAAGGACCTAAACCAAATCCCAGCAAGTGAAGAATTTAGGGGCTTATTTACAAACTATTGTAGACAAGAGATACAAGCTCTAGGAACTTTAGGAAGAATAATTCAGGAGACACCTCAAATTTAAATACTACTCCCTTAGTCTACCATGATTTAACCTACATATGTGTAGGTTATTTTTCAGGTTATTAAAGTGTTTCTGTGCTTTTTGTGAGAAGGCTGTAATTTTAACTTCGAGTTTTCATCAAATACTTTTGTATATTGGCATTGTTTAGGGAAACCTTTTTAGAAAAATGAAAGTTCCAACTGACTATAACATGTAGGAAATCCTTGTTAAAGGCAGAATATATAGTATACACCCCTAGCCCACACAGGTATCATGGAATCAGAGAAAATCTCTGGAAAATTCCAGGGATGAGACCTGGTCATACAAATAATTACTTGCATGTTGCAAATATTTATCTGGAGTAAATAAAGATTAAGAGAGGTTCTGGTGCAATGACTCACCTACTGACTGATATGATAAACTGTTACAAACAACCGTGAAAATGTCTCCATTCGATTTTTGTCATTTCACAGTTTTTCACAGAAGAGTTATTCATTTCCTCATCATCTATTTCGTCTTCTCAGTATGAATAATGTCACAATAAATCCTCTGTTCAATGTTTCTCATTAAATTATACAAGTAGGAACATCAGAGTCAAAAAATCTGCTAAGAAAACCAGGAATAATGTGTCATAATATGTGGCTAATATGCAAAGGGAACCAGACACCCTGTAATGTCTCAGATATATCTGGACACATAAAAGAGTTTAGAACACTGCAATACAAGTTATAGTAATGACTCTACCTTCATTAAAGAGAGAAGCACCTTACTGTGATCATTTTTTTTAGTACATGCAAACAAACTTGGTTAGGGTCTATATTGAACTGTACATACATCAAACAGCTGCACAATCCTGGACTGTGTAGAGCCAGCTCCACAAAGGGAAGCACAGAGTCACATTACCACAGATGATTGACTGGCCCTTGTGCATGACACGGTTAATTAGCCAGAGCTCATCACCAGAAAAACACTGCTGTACTGCTTATCAGATCTAAGGTAGCATCATCCCCACATCATGACAGACAGATAACCAGCTCTCTCAGAGCACATATCCATACAGTCATAGATAAAAGAGCAGCAGGGCTCAACTACCCAGTCTGAACCCATCAGTGACAGTCCACAGAGTCTCACAGGGTTATTTCTGCTTCAGGATAAGTAAACTTGCTTTTTGAGACACGCCCAACCTAGATTTAAAACTGCCAATGACACCACACTTCTTCAGTGAGTGAACATAGCCATCAATTTAATGGATTGCTAAGGAAAAAAAGTGCCTTATTTTGTGTTTGAGTTTTAACTTCACCTTTTTGACAGAGGAGCTTTGTCAGACCTCTGACTGAACAGCTCTTTGCTGTTTGTCCTGTTTTGTGTACCGTGACCAGTTATCCTTAAGTCATCACGTTGATAAGCTGAAGACTGCTGGAGACTTTCCAGGTCCTCAATATTCCCATGGCTTTTTGCTGACCCTTCTCCAAATTATTCACATCCATCATGAATTCTGAGCACTAGAACTGGACACTCTATTCCAGTAGCAGTTGCTTCTCTGCCAAGTGTGGCAACCCTGTAATCCTCCACTTCTGTCTGGTGGATATACCCAAGGATAGTATCAGCTAATTTTTTCCCATGTGGTCTAAGTAACAGGTCCTCTCCAGAATCTCTATTTCACAGGAAAGTCCTCTTTATTGTTTTATGGCTTATTTTTCTATTCCTATACAATAGATCCTCTATTTGGCTGTACAGAAATATTTGTTGGTTTGGTTTTTTGTTTCCCTATTCTTGTTTACACAGCAGCCCTGGATACTCTTTGTTGTTGATCCATTTCTTCTTAATTTTTCACTCCTGTTATCCTGTTATCACCAAATTTTTTTCAGACAAAATGTGATGTCCTTTTGCCCAGTTATTAGTAAAAATGCTCAATTACATAGAGCAAAATTTTCTCCCCTGGTAGCTCTTGGAAAACACAGTTACCCAAACAAGACACAGATACACTCATATTTACAATTATATTTGGAAATAAACAGTTTTGCATCAGTGTAATGTGTGCTGCATTAACCTGTTTTTCTGTGGTGTATTAGTGAAAATCTCACACAGTACCAAGTCAAACCTCTACCAGAGATTTCTCAGTTCTCCAACCAAACTTGGATCTTCATTCAAAATATCCAGTAACTTTGCCAAGATATAGTTCTCTCAATTTTATAGACTGAAATTAATTATATTAACATATCTTAATATTTTTAATCTGTGTATGTATACTGCTCCATTATTTGTCCTGATACTGTGCTCTGACTGCCAGACCTGCATTATTCAAGTCTGGGCTTTTATCCATTTTCTGTTTTAAAATAATGGCACAGTGTTATCTTCTCTGCAGTCCTCTGGAAATTCCAAGGCTTCTTGAAGAGTAACCAGAGGTTCTTTGCACTAATCTCAACATTAATCTTAACAAGGGTTTGGTTGCAATAGTATTGGAACTGGTAACTTAAAATCATGTGATGTCTTGCACCTGCTAGCTATGCTTAGTACCACTGGAGGATACTCGATCATCATGATCCAACAGGAAGACATAATTTATTTTTCTCCCTAGTCCATAATAAAGAACTGAAGAACTTATGGAATGTTTCTGCCTTCTCTATGTCAGTCATTGCAACTCTACTAGGGCCATCCTGCCTTTATTATAGTTAGTATTGGTTTTGTTTGGATCTACTCAGAAAATATTTTAACCCAGATGACTATTTTCCATTCCATAATCTTCTTTCATTAATTTTCTTTATTTGCTGGCTTCTATGCTGTTCACTGACACTACTCATAAATATATCTCTGGTATCACTAATAAATATGTCTTCTTTTTTATTATTTGTTCTGTTCTGATTTCTCACACATTGAAACTGCTTCTTTTCTTAGATACGACACTGTTTTCTTTAGGATAAATTAACTTTTTCAACCTCTACTAATATATTTCAAAGCAAGACCTAGTTACTCATATTTCTTCTCATATTGTTTTCTAACCTACCTTTCTGTTGGGCACCAGCCTCAGCTCCATAAGGCCTTTACCTCTCTGTGTAGGATTAGGGTTATGCCGAGAGTTAGAGTTATGCCCAGGGTTAGGGTTTAGAAAACCACAAAGTCCAAAGCTCCAGTGAATGTGCATCCACAAAAGTCCTGCCAAGGGGAACAAGGCCAAGACATTACTCATTACTTCCTCCACATCCTTCTGGTGGACACCAGCCTCAACTCCATGAGGCCTTTACTGCTCTGACTAGAGTTAGGGTTACACCTAGGGTTAGAGTGCAGAAAACCACACAGCCCAGAGCTCCAAGAACACTACTGTTACAAAAGGCATGCCAAGGGGAAAACAGGTGTACAACAACACCGCTCCCACCACACATTTTTGGTGAACATCCTCCATAGCCCTCTGCTGCTTTTCCTGCTCTGTCTAGGGTTAGGTTTACTCCTAGGGTGAAGTGTCCTCATCACCAGATAGCAGTACCACCCTAGTGTCAGCAGAAAAAGACATATCGGATAGCTTTGGCGACTCTAAAGTATTAAACTCAACAGGGACATCTTCACAACAGCATACACAAAACCAGTGTCAGATACAGAAAAAAAAAATCTATTAAAAGTTTGTTGCAGCCCTTGGTAGTCTTTCTAATAATGTGTAGTTTTTCGCATGCTTAAAATGTGTTTCATTTGTTTATTTTTATTGCATATTTTGAGGCAATGAAAGGAAGTAAGAAAATAAAAACAAAAATCCCTCATATAGTATTTGGTTTGTTTTTTCTCTGATTGTAGTAAGTAGAAGCTTTAGTGGGCATGTTTGGACACAAATATGAAGGCTGCAACTTACCCTGTTGTCTGATCCCAGGAAAGGGCAGAGTATCATTCCATTATTTTTCTTGGCTGCACATGTCTAGGCTGCCAGCACAATCACTTCCTGTAGCACTTCTGCAAAAATGAATTCAACGGTTACAAATCCCAGTTTTTCTTTTGATGTGTGGCTCTGGTGTTCTTCCTGCTAGCCTGCACTGCCAACTTGCTTTCTCACCACCAGCTTCAATGGCAAAGCAGCATTGTGACAGAGACCAGGTGGAAATAATCTCCCCTAATCTAAAATCACAGCTTTTGTTAAACATGAAGTGTTTTATTTTGGAAAAAGGATGTGCTTATACAGAAACTCTGAGATCCTTAGAACAGAATACCTCCAGTGAAAACTCTTACTCTCTACTATGATGACTGGGCAATCAGCTGGCAAGAAAATGAAGAATAAAGTGAAACATAAGCACTTACTCATCACTAAATATTAAATTTAGCAAACTAAAATCCTTCATTCTTTTTCATGGATTAAATCTGTCAATTAAATGATTTCATGTATTTAAAAAATAAAAAGCAACATTTTTAGAAAAGTTATGTAATATATTGTCTTTTGCCTTTTTTATAAGTGCCAGTACCTCCAGAAATCCCTTCCACTCTTTTCAGCATTCATTTTTCCCTTTTAAAACACATCCAGCCTTTCTATTATAGAAGGCGATCAGGTTCGGTTAGGTATGATTTACCTTTGGGAAATCTCATTCTTTTCCTCCATGTACCTGGAAACTGACTCCAGGAGGATTTGCTCTACAAATTCTCCACAGACGGAAATGAAACTGACTGGCCTGTAGTTTCCCAGACCCTCTTCCTTACTCTTTCTGAAGGTGTACATGACATTTGTCTTTCTCACATCTTCAAAAAACTTCTGCACCCTCTACTGCTTTGCAAAGACCATATCGAAGAGTATTCCAATGCCATAAACCAGCTCCCTCAGCAATCTCTGAGGCATTCTGTCCAGCCCCATGGACAGAAGGCACATGTCCAATTTGTTTAAGCAGTCTCTAATTCCAACTCACCCTACTACAGGTAACAGTTCTCTCTCCCCAGACTCTGCCACAGAGATTTGAGAAGCTGCAAAACAGAGCTTGGCAGTAAGAACCAAGTCACTCTGTCAATATGTCTTTATCCTTCATCATTAAATCACCATCCTATTAGGACGTGAATCTGTATGTTTGTTGGTTTTTGTTTTGCTCCTGATGTATTCATAGAAGTCTTTCTCATTGCCTTTCTTATCACTCACTAGTTTAAACTCCAGCCCAACTTGGGTTTTCATTACTTCACCCCTTCAAGCTCAAACTACAATTTCCATACTCCCTAGCTGATCCCCACTTCCATTTTCTGTGTATTTTCATTTCGTGCTTGAGCTCAGCCAGGAGTTCAAGTTCCCTGTTCAGCTGAGTTGGCTGCCTGCCACACCTGCTGTTTCCTGTGCATCCGGACGGTCCTCTTGTGCTTTGAGGAGCTGTCCCTGGAGATCACTGCCCTGCCCTGCTCCTTTGAGTGAGGTCTTTCTACGGAAGTTGCTGCCAAAGAGTTCAGCATTTCTACAATTCTGCTAGAAGAACAGTTTATATTAGGGTTTCCTAATCCACTTCAGACAGAGCAAACCAGGTAAACTGCTTAAACTAAAGAAATTAATCCAATCAATTTTCCCTGAAATGAGTTAAGCATTCACAAATTGCTTTAGGGCTGGATATATGGTAGTAAATAGCACAGAGGTGGTAACAAAGAGATGGAGGGAAACAGATCAGTGGAACTTGGTGAATCTGTGTCTTCAGCCCAGGCTCAAATGGGCAATCCTGAGAGCAAAATTAGGAAAAGTTGATCTGGCAACAGTCAAAGTGAATGTTTTTCAAGTTAGGTGTCAGAACTCCCAACCCCAGCACACAACTTTATATTTATATATATACATATATGCAATTTTTAAATTCTTTTTTTTTATTTCAAATACCTTATATAACTCTAGATATCTGGGGTATTTTGATACTTTCTTTCATTGTCTTTTACTAACACTGTTTCATTTTTCTCTAAAATAATTCAATTCTTCATGTGTGAGAATGAAAGGTTCTTATAATATTCCAAACATGGAGTTTCAGCCAAATGAGTGGCAGGAGTCAAGATCATCTCAGAAAAGGTTAATATGTTGAAGTTGCAGCTTCATTGTCTGGATTATGAGATAAATCCTTAACTTTCGGGGCAGGGGGGGGTGAAGTAGAAGCACTTTTTAATTTATTTTTTAAGGGATAAAGCACTGAAAATATCTGAGAAATAAAAACTACTCTTGTAGCTACTAACTGCTCTTGAACTACTTGCATCCCCTCCTAGCAGTCCTACTGGATATCCATACTCCTGGAGCCAAGTGCACAAGCACTCCCGCACTGATTGTGGTGATTTCTGGTTGTCCTGATCTTGCCAGCAGGCTCAGAAAGGCTGAAGAAGACAGAGCTGAAAAAAACTCTCTGCAGTTACACATGGGCATTGTCATTGTGCAAAATCACGGCTGCTGGCTTTTAATGTGCCACTGCCCTGTTGCTACAAATGCTTCTGTGAGTAGTGTGTCCTGCTGATCACAGACGCCAATTTTGTGGTTGATACTCACTTAGGAAATGGTTTCTCCCATATTCTCAGCAGACATGATACAGAGCCTTTACGAAACCCTTGCTGGTGCACCTGCATCAGGACACCCATTTTGCTGAGACCATGAGGGCTAGCACAGCAAGCAAAAGTTGGGGGAGGCTTAATGACTGGTCCCCTGGTTGTGGGATACACCAGAGGCCACCTCAGCATGTGGGTCCCATGTGATACCTCTGCCAAAATCTGAAGGGATGGACAGAGTCCATCTACATGTTCCCAACTAAACAACCAAATTTTGTTAGTTGCAAATATAGATTGAATTTACATGTACATTTACATTTCAATCCAGTTGATGGCAAATAACCAAAAAAATATTATTCAGTTATATTTATTGCAACACTTTTATAAAATTCACTCACAAATAAATTACAAACATCAGTTCTTTGGAAAACAAAAAAGGCAGCAATCAGCCTCTCTCTTTCAAATACACACACCTTTTTCCCCAGTTATTTCCTGGCTAAAAATTCTAATGTTCCCTCCACCACTTGTTTTTTCCATCATGATTTTGCCATTGTTAAATCTCCTCCCCTCTACTGGAAATAACTTTTCATTTTTCCTTCTCTTCAAACATCCTACTCTGCAGATGAGCAGGATACAGAAAAAGGCACACCTACTTACTGAATCTAAACATGCCTGAGTTATCATGACATCTTCAAAGTGCTCCTCTTCCTTCCACTCTTCCCCCCACCCTTGTTGCCACATGTATATTACAATTGCTTTTGATGTCAATGTGTCTGGATTCCTGGTTCTAGTGACAACCATCATTTAGGATACTTAAAAGAAAAATTGAAAGAGGAAGAACAAGTCAGACTAGGCCTATGTATTGTTGCAGGAAGCCTTCAAAACATAAATCATTTTATACACAGGAATAACGGGATTAAAATCAGGGGGATTTAACCCATTTGTTTTAAGCTGTGAAAATATATTACAAGCCCAAGGCCTAAGGGCCAAAGCTAGATCCATGGTTTTGTAACCATAGCATAACTTGGTACGTTGAGGTATGCTAGGAACCAGGAACCCAAAGAAAATTAAAAGTATCAGCCATGCTAAGGCTGACAGAGATTCTCAGTTGCCTAAACATCAGTGAACAGCTGGAGATGTCCTGCCTGCTTTCCCCAATGCCTTCTTGTGTGGCATGGTTGGTGTGCCCAGTAAGACACATGGTGAGACACCTCTCATGTCCCACAGATCCCCTCCCCAGCCACCCTTCCCCCACAATTATTGACCCAACAAACAACTCTACATGGGCAGGGACATTTTGGATACAGTCCCACATCTACACCAGTGAACATCCTGTGACAGTCTGCATCTAAGCAGGCACAAGATTGCTACTATATCAGCACAACTGAGCAGCTCAGCATGTATCTTATATTTATACATAATTGGGATTTTAAATTATGCCTGTTTTCCAAGAAACCCAGTCTGGCAGGTAGACTCTGTGCACATATAAGACACTTCTAAGGCGTAAGCTCCATGAGGAATACACCATTCATGGCCACCTTACTTCTAAAATTCAAAACCAGGGTATTTGCAAGGCAAAAAAAAGGTATTTATTGTTCAAAAAAAAAAATATTCAGTGTCTTATTTCTTCCCAATCCTTTATAGAGCAACTCAAGACACACAGTACCTTCTAAAAAGCAGGGGATGACAGCACTGTTTTCAAATGTTAGTTTGTCTCTTTTCTCAACTCCAAAATATATACCAAACATCAGGCTCTGCAGGCTGCTTATGTCAAGAAGCAGAGCTTATCCATCCCTGATGTTCATCTGTGCTACTATACAAAAATCAAAAGTGCAGCCAAGATTGATTAGTCTGGAAAACAGCAGAAAGCTGATTACTCTTCTCCATCAAAGCCCTGAATGTAAAGAAAAAGAAAACCCAGTGAAATCTGTCTTTCTTCATCAGAAAGAATATCTCATCAACACATTTCAAAAGTCATCACAAAAAGCTGGATTTGTTGGCTGAGGCTAAATAGCATCTATTCAAGTCTCTATTTAGAACAAGGATGGTAAGGTCACAGCAAGTCTGTCAGCAGAAGTTTTTAATTCAGAAATCAAATTATTTTGGATTGCTATTTATATTTCTTGCTATATATGAAAAGAGAAGGAACTCATTAAGCCAGAACTTGTGAGACAGGCTAGGTATTAGTTTTAAATTCAGACTTTTTAGGGTGGCATAGATGGCAAAAATACATCAGTGTTAACATTGGCACAGATACACACAAACCTAAAATTGCTGATGGAAAAATTGTTATAATTTCTTAAAACAAACTGTAAATAAGATGGAGTCTATCTAAATGTCATGTGAAAGATTGCTTTGCAAATCTGGGGTTTCTGTTAGTGTATTTATGTTTTTTTTTTCTTCTACACTTAGAAGATTTTCTAAAATGTGTTGGGAGGGAGGTTTTGTGTGTAATATTTTGGATATCCAAAAAAGAAAATTAAATTCAGTTTCCTTTCCAGTACTATATTGTGGGGGGTTGGGGTGTTGTCCCTTTCATTCTCTTTACCTACAGAATTTTGTCCTATTTGTTGTGGGGGAACCTGATGGCTGATACTTGAGTGTATTTGCAAGACAAAGACTTGCAGGGCAGAAAGGGAGAAGGGGGAGGCAAAGAAAATCATCGCTGCATTTTTTCGACCGGAGGACACACTTAGAGCTGTGGTTGCTTGGAAAAGAAAAAGGAGTTCACCATAACCCAGGAGCTTCCGGTTTTTTCCTGCTGCTGCTGCTTCTGCTCGCCCCGCTGGGATGCCGCTGAGACTGCGGGAAGAACGGTGACCCATCTAATCCATCCCTGCACCAGAACTCCTGCGTTCCATCTCGGAGTTCTTCCCTTCTCCTCAGAGGGCCCGTCGGAGCCATCTACGACTACAGACTGCCTACGGGGTTTGTGAAGCAAGGCCTTCCCCATCCCTCTTGCCGGCTTTGCTGCCGGGGGGGGGGTGTGTGGGTCCCTGACCTTTTCTTTTTTTTTTTCTTTGTAGTTGTTATTGTTGTTAATAACGCAGTTATTGTTCTTTTGTATCTTGTTATACTCATTAGTAAATTCCTCCCCATATCTTGCCTGAAAGACGCTTAATTTCAGTAATTTGGAGAGAGGGGGGGGTGGTTTCTGAGGGAGGGTTCTGCCTTTCCCAGCAGATACCTGTCTTCAAACCAAGACATATATATTATCTCAAAAGCAAAACAAACAATAAAACATGTCTAAAATTTCAAACCTAGGCATATGTGGGTTCTTTTTCTTTTAATAAATTTATTTAACATTTTAAATTTTAACATGATAATGGAGAACATTATGACTTCTTGGTATACAGGTTCTTTGGGCTCTTTAAATAGATTAATAACTTAATTTGAGAGTATGATATAATGGGTGTTTTCAGTCCCAAATTCCAAATGTAGTCAATCCATATTTGTGCACATTTCTACAGATCACACAAAATCCAGCCTCAGCAACCAAGGGAAACTACACTCTTATCACCTTAAAACCAGCAATGCCCTATCTGTGTTGGCATCTGGTCCTTCACTAAGGTCACAGAGAGCAGACCACAGGCAAGCAGGCAACATTCCTACTCCACAACAGAGGACCACTACTTCCCAGGCTACACATTATACACAGCTTTTGCCTGGTCCAGGCAGCCAACAGAGAAGCGTGCAGGTTCTTTATCATTCCTTAGAATTCCTGAAAATACACATAGTTATCAATGGCCATGTTGTTTCACATGGTTTCATTTTCTGCTTGGAAACTTAATTATGGTAGGTTTAAGATAATTTTTTATATCCATCTAAGATTCAGTGTGGAAATCCTGAATAATATCCAGATCTCCTGTCTACATAACCTGTGTCTACATAACCTGAATTTGTTTTCAGCATAACTAGAGATCAGCTGCATAGTAGGATTAAATGGATTAAATAATGCATCAATAGAAGACAGAGATTCCTGGACATATCAGATAGCAAAAATTATCACATAAAATAAATTGCTAGTAGTATCTAGCAAACACATCATGTCTTAAACGCTATCTTACTTTATTGGAATGTAACAAAGATTGGAAGACATGAAGACTAGTAGCAATTACATTAATAATTTTGTTTATTGCTTGCTGAGTCACTTGAGTCATCTTGAAAGAGACTGAATGACCAGTTTGGCAAGTCTGCCTGAAGAACAGGTACTTAACATTTAACAGAAGCATTATTAGTTTGCCCTTTAAAACCCTCTGTACTTCAAACCTAACAGCAGTTCAGCACTCAGCCTCCTCTGCACTCAATCTAAATCCCATTAAAGTCAATGCAAGTCTCTCCCATTTTAATGGGATTTAAATAAAGCTTTTAATCCTCAGTGTCTCTGTCCTTTGTGTCATTCACAGACAGAAAATTATGGATGTGTGTTCATGATGTGGATATTGCTGCAACTGGAGGTAAACGATAGCAATCAGAGCAATTTACTGTGAAAAATATACCTTTGTGCCTCTTTGCTATTGAAAGCAGAGTTTCTTGTACACTTTAAGAGAAGTTAAAGAAAATATTTAAGCTGTAAAATCTGGGGGTCCTTCACTCTGCTGAATCTAAATGTCTGAAGGGATTCTTCTGCATTAACAAACTTGGAATCTACTCCTTCAAGTTCCCTTTACAGTGCAAAAGAGTCACCTACAGAGGGCAATTCATCTGATCTGTCTTGCATGTGTGTTTTCAGCTGAGATGAACAACTTTCTTCTGATGCTTATGTCTTGCCATTGATCATACTGGTTAAATGGATAACTCAAATATCTCATGTTTAGGTGTCTATAATTAAGGCAGATATACCTCACCCCTCACCAGGGATTTTTTTTAAAACTATAAGAGTTAAGCCGGGAATGTAGGTAGTCCACCTCTACTGTGATGGTGCTCAGTTACATTTCTAAGGCTAGATGTAAGGAGCATAACATGCTGGCTTTGAAAATTAATCTTTTCTTTAAACTCAAATGCATATTTTAGGGAAAAGCAGCTGGGTTTATACCCATGTTTTGAATTACAGAGACATTATCGTGTCTTGTTAGGTTATTGCTATGATTAATTACCCTTACTACTAAACATATTATTCCAGCTCCAGTAGGACTTCATCATTTGTTTAGTATTTGATGCAAATCCTCTCTAATAATTTGGAGTCCGTACATGCAAGGCTTGCATTTGCCCTTTTAATCACAGGAGTATGTGAGGAGCACATAGATAATTTGTTCACTGAAACTCTAGTGCTTTTAGGCATGTTGCTTTTCAAGGCATAAATCCTAGAATAGTAATATGGTCTACATTCACTTTTTCTGCAATGAATGCTTCATAATTAGCTGTACTATAAACCTGTTTCTCACCACTGAAGAGACAATGAATTTGCTCTGCTAGCAGAGCTATTTCAGCAAAACATAATACTGAAGGTGTTTTTCCACCAGTTGTCCACCACGCCTACTTTAGTGATGTTCACTAAAGCAAGATTAGAGCTGCATATTGTGTGGACAGATAAATGAGTTCAGGGTGTGTGATTTTTTTTTCCCCCCAGCTCAGCTGAGACAGCATACCTACTGAAAAACTTTCCATCATAGACCATATCTATATCTAAAATTTTGCCCACAGAGCTTTACTAATAAAATATTAAAGGCAAAAAAGCAACCATACAAAAAGAAAACTTAATGTACATATAGCTTTCAGTATTTACACCAGTATAAGAAATATTGCCGCATTTCTAAGTATCTTGTTGTTACAGAAGTTCCACCCCAAAAATCTGTCCCTTGATGCTATCACAATGCTGAAAAAAAGTGTATGACACCAGTTTGAGTCTAGCATGCAACATGAGCTGCAGGAATGATCTTTCCTCCTCACAATTTATCTGTTAATTCTCTGTGTTATTTACAAAATTTGACTGCTATAAAAATTTACTACTATGAGAGTTCTGTTCTGGACATTGAGATGAGGTTCTTTTGTTATACATGATGCAATTACAGAACTATGATTTCTATTGTTCTTTTCCTGATTTGTAGTTGAGGGGAAAAAACCAAAACACAAAATACTAGTTAAAAATGAATAGAGGGAGGTCAATTTTTTTTGCCGGATTTTCCTAAAATATAAAATATATGTGGTTAAAAACTAGACCCTGGAATACATATTAAAATACAGGAAAAGTTATTAACCTTTGAGTCACATAAAAGATGTATTGCTATGAGCAAGAATGTTCTTCAAGTCACTAATTTTTACACAAGAGCACATATATTAATGGGTATGTTTTCAGCTGAGAGTTAAGGTGACATAGAAATGTAAGGATCTTGAACAAGTGAACAACTTAATATCAAAAAGTCTTTTATACAACTCAGAAAGGCTTGAATGTGGTTGAAAGGCTCTAAGATTTTTCTAATTAAATCATTATCAACCAAGCTACCCTTNAAAAAAAAAAGAGAAAATAAACAAATAAGAAGAGTGATGTATGTAAAGAAAATTGAGAATCAGGAGCCAATTTCTAATTTGTGGGACTACTTGAGTGCTTGCAGCTCACAGCTACTGGCAGATGTAACACCAGCAGTAGCGGTAAGTTGCTTGTGCCTTGTTTTCACAATGCTTCCTTTTGTATGATGACTGCAAATGTTTGACAGTCATTATAAAGTCATCCAAGGAAATACTTCCTTTCCATGTACAAGATCCTTTTCGTGGGTTTTTAACACTGAGCATTCTCAGTAATTCAGCTATCATTAGCAAAAGAATAGTTTCTTACAGCCTGCCTCTGCCCTTAAGGGTCTTTTATAAAGAGGACAGAAGCTCTTTGTTGTCACTCCTTCACACGTTATTAACAGAGGTTTAACAGAAAGAAGAGGGGCTTGTTACATGCCCGCTGCAATTTGTTCTTTTTTGGGTTCATTCATTTTTCATGATGTCCACCAGAAGATGGATTAACCCAGATCCAGGGAGACTGTTTCCATACTGAATAGAAGATGAATTCAAACAAGACAGACAGAATAATCTCTCCCTGCAAAGAATCAAATCAGCTAACTAGATAGTGAATATTCCTGCATGTCAGATAACAGTTTTGTAAAACAAACTGCTGTTCAACAAAGGAAAGTAAACCCCAGTAAGATATACAATCTTGATAATTTGATATGATCGTTTTGCCGTCATTTTTACTTTTTTTACTCTGCTGCCTAATTCTTTCCATGCTACCTATGCACATCCGTTGCTGAGCCTCCCGATTGTTCTGCACAAAATAGAATTTTACGGTGATTGCTTCCAATCCCATCCCATTTGGGTCAGCAAACCGATAGCTGTGATGGGGCTGTCAGCTGGTGTAAAAGGAATGCTCTACTGGTGACAGCAAAGTCCGGCTGACTCAACACTAGCTGAGCCGCAGCTTCCTCAGTTCAGCCTTTGGCAGGGGCCAGGCCCCCACAGTGACTTGCCACTTTTACAATTCTAGCAATATTTTCAATGAATTTGGGACCATGTCCAGTGTGAATCATACACAACTCTCCAGAGCTGCTCCTTAGGGCAGGAAGTTGTAGATTTTTTCCATCATGGCCCAATGAGTCATTTAGGTTTCTGTGAAAATATCTGTTGGTTCAGAATTTCATAAAGGGATGATGAAAACCAAACACACACAAATATGAAAAGGGAATTCACAACAACTGTCAAGCCAGTGCTACACATCATGCTAAAAACACTACTAAAAACTTCTTGACAGTTGAGAGGTGTCAGCCAAAGATATTTTAAGAGTATCTGAATGCTGAATCTTAAAGAGAAGATTGCTTATGTGCAGCTTATCCAGAAAAAGGTATCTAACCTATTTCTTAGAGCCTCTAAATCTTCCATATTAAGAACAGTGCAGTGCAGGTCTACTGGTTTAGTTCACAGGGAACAAGTAATTAGAGGACACTCCCTCCTTACAAGTAAAATTCTTTCTTTGCTTCCTAAAGCTATTGGATGGGTTTGAGCAACCTCCTCAGTCCAAGGAATGTAACAGTCTCAGAGCCAGCACAGGTTTGGTCAGGTGTGTACAGTGCAAGATGTTTTGTAAACAGCCTGGCAAAGAGTCAACATTGCCATGGTGGAGCCTGTGGATGATATTGAGGTAGTGTAAGCAAAGAGAAGCACCCTGAGCAACTGAGCGGTAAGATGGCAGGTGGAATTCAATGCAGACAAATGTGAAGTCATGTGGAAAAACATTCAGAAAACCAGACTTGATATCCCATGTAAAGATGTATCACATGAGCTGATGTATTCTGCAGAAAGATTCTGCAGAAAAGCTTAGACTACATAGCACTGTGAAAGCACCAGCTCAGTGTTTAAAAACCAAGTGGAATATTAGGAAACGTTAGGAAAGGACAACCGAATATAACAGGAAAATCTTTATACCATTGTTTAAATCCATCATTCATTCACACCTTGAATAAATATTCTGTACATCTTTGATGCCTTCATCATAGAAGGAATATTAGGAACTGACAAAATTTTGCCCAATTTTTCCTTCCTTTCATGTCCAGATATGGACATGGACCCTGGTAGGGCAGGATACTGTGCTAGACAGACTCCTTGTCTGAACCATTCCTATGCCCTTTTGTGAAGACTATTTTGTGACTGAGAGGTACAGCTTACAGTTCTGAAAAATGAGTGTTGGCAGCCAGCTCCAGCTGAAAAATGCAATTTGGCAATGGTTAACCTGCTGTATATTCAATATCACACTTCCATGTGGGGATGGAGGGGAGGAAGACTCAATTACAAAAAGAGCATTTGAAGCACTAAACATGAGAGATTATCTCGAGTATAATCAGCAATCAGGGTAAACAACTTGCTGTGCCACCTATACAGATGGAAAGTTTAATGCTTATGCACATGGAGGTAATGCTACAGAATGCAGTAACTGCTCAGTACTGTGATCAGGGTTAAAATACAGCTCAAAATCTTCACTGTCTGTGATCAAGCCACAACAGGTACAGACACATATTGCAATCATCTAAAGCAATGCTCTAACTGGGTTATAAAATTACCTAAGGCTGCTGCACAGACAGGGCTTTTGATGCCATTCTCCAGTGTCCAGTTCAAGCTCACCCCATCTTTCCCAGAGCTGCATAGAGGGCACCACCAGTGCTGGAAATCTCACAAGAAAATTTATGTGAATTCTCTATTAATGGCTGCAAATCCCACAAGAAGCTGATTATTCCCTCTTTGTATGAGCAATATTTGTGATGTGGGAAAGTACAAGCAATTCAAAGGATAAATTTCTGCTGCTATGCCAAAATAAAATGTCGTTTTCAGATCTCTGAAAATATCACAGACTCTGGAAACACCAACAGTACCCTATTGTTGGTGGTAGTCGCAAGTAACACACACCCCATTCACTTGACTGCTCAGACACTAAGGGAGCTATTCTCTTCCTCATTCTGCTTCCCCTCCACTCAGCTGCTAAAATGACGAAAGGAGGCCAGCTGAACACTGTGGACATTTTTATGGAGTATAAAGCTAATGCCTTCACACGATCTTGGGAAAACAGTAGTGCAGACACACTCAGCTGCTTCAGAGACTGAGCAATATGGAGATACAAGCAGGACTAAGAAAGACCAGCATCAACTCATATCAGCACTGTGTCTATGCTGCACACTGACCATGAAAAAAATGGAGCTGAAAATCTAGATATTGCTGACAGCCTCTTACTCAAATTTTATTTGGATTAGGGCTCATAAGCAGTTTGAGTAGCTAGTCACCCCTAGTATTTCAGGTATCAGCTGGGAAAAATGGGTTCAAAATTAGGCAAGATCTTGATCAAAGCAGTAATGAGTTCTGGTGGAAGAAGGTCTAACTGGTCTAACTGGTGGGAGCAGGGAGAACAGTTTTTCTGAAATGGGACTTGTGTACAGTATTTATTTTAGAAACAAGGAGAATATACAAAAATCACTGTGGCAGTGAAACACACCCTAAAGTATTTCTTAAAAAATATGGCCCACTGTAAATTGAAAGCAACGTCCATAGTGCAGTAGATGTCAAAAATTAAGGATCCATATTAATAGTAGAAAAGACAAGGACAGTTACCTCTGTAATGCCAACCACTATGCAATCATCTGAGAAAATCTGACAGCCTGAACATTATGCATATAGCTGATACGAAAGCTGCAGTTCATCCCTGTACTGGTGTTTAACCTAGATGGCACAGTGAAGGGAGAGGAAATCACCAAAAGCATAAGAAGCTGGAAGTAAAGCCATTAACAGAGTACACAAATCCCAAAGGTATCTTCAGACTCAAATAGTCTTTATGCAGTGCCACCACCTTCTTTGTGTGTTTTCAAGTGAAATTAGTGCTCCCCAGGTATGCTAACCAGCCTGACCATGGTAAATCAGCCTCCAGGAGTTCAGGTTCCCACAGGTCTAGATTGGGAAACTTTTGAGGTTACGTGGGATCCTGAGTTTTCAGTTCTTAGGGAGCCCTGCACTGAAACTCTCATAAAGTAGAGATTTGCAAGGGCTGTCAGCTATCTGTTGCAGACATCCTTAATTTTTCTTTTGAATCTTGGCATTAAAACTCAAACTGAATCCAGGTGAATATATCTCAAATCTCAGTGTGAACATTCTAATCCAACGTTGTGTGTGCCTTTCTGCACCTAAGCATAATCCCAAACTGTACCAATTCTCAAAATGTATTAAGCAAAATTGCACAAATGTGTTACTATTGCAGATAAGGTGGTACACATAAAACATCAGGCATGCTCACCTGGTGCTTTGCTCTCTTCCACATGGTAGGGCTTAGAGAAACCCTCCCTTAAATTATATTATTCAACTAGGTATCTGAATTTATGTGAAATAAACCAAGATCATATGGCCTGGACAAAAGGGTGTTCACAGTGAACAATATCTAGCAGAAAGACCACTTAAGTACCTCCGTGAAGTCAACTGGGTAATTACAAAGTATTATTCATATACAATATGTATATGAGAACGAGAAATACTTTCTACAGAAGAACATTTGCTGCTGCATTTCTTCAAAAAGTTGAAGCAGATCATCCTACTGGGCAGTGTTCAAATTTGAACTCAGAAGGGAAAGCAGGAAAAAGAAGGAAAAACAACAGCAATGACCTCCCTCTTATACTTTAGGAAATTCTTGTTTGGAAGAGTTGCATGAGAACATACAGAATTAATGGTTTTGGTTTCTTATCAGGCTGGACCAAGCTCAAACCAATGACCTCAAGGTTAAAAGCCCTACATGTATTTTACATGTTTCTAAACAATCTAACCCTTCCTACTAATAAAATACCTTATTTGGAAGTCTATACGGCTGAATTACATACAGCCTGTAAAACCAACTAATTCTAGCTAAGGATGTTGTGAGGTTATGCAGGCAGAAAATATTAAGGCCCAAAGCCTAGCTAGAACTTAATGCTGTTACTACCATAAAAGACAATGAAAAAGGTTTCTATAAATAGGTGAGAAAAAAAAGGAGAATCTTCATCCTTTATTGGATGGCTATTCTGGCTGGCTGGACGAACTCAGAGGGTTGTGGTGAATGGTGTTAAATCCACTTGGTGGTCGGTCACAAATAGTGTTCTCCAGGGCTCAGTTCTGGGACCTGTTTAATGTGTTTATCAAAGATCTGAATGAGGGGATTGAGTGCACTTTCAGTAAGTTCACAAATGACACCAAGCTGGGTGGGAATGTACATCTGCTGGAAAGTAGGAAGGCTCTGCAGGGGAATCTGAACAAGCTGGACTGAGGAGCCAAGGCCAGTTATATGGGGTTCAAAAGGGCCAAGTACCAGGACCTTCACTTGGGTCACAATAAGCCCTTTCAGAGCCTTGCAGGCTCGGGGGAGAGTGATTGGAAATGTGCCTAGCAGAAAAGGACTTGGGAATGCCAACTGACAGTAGCTGATCATCAGCAGGCCGTCTGCCCAGGAGGCCAAGAAGCCCATGGCATCCATGGCATCCTGGCCTGTCTCAGAAATAGGGTGGCCAGCAGGACCAAGGCAGTGCATTTTGGGGGACCTCAGTGCCCACAGGTATGTCAAAGATCTGTGTGAGCAGGAATTGCTTTGCCAAGAAAATGTGGGTGCATATGTATGTATGAGCATGTACATGTGTGTGTGTGTGTGTGTGTGTGTGTGTGTGTGTGTGTGTGTGTGTGTATGCAAGAGTGGAACTAGGCCAAAATCCACTCTGGGGAGGTGTAGTGGCCATAACTAGCAAGGTCTGGGTAGCAGAAGGCTACAGGAGTGACCAGGCTGGGAGAAGGCCATGAACTGTCCTGTACCACCACAGCCAGCTCCAGCCAGCTCAACAATCAATCCCAGCTGTGCCAAAACCTCAGTGGGTCAGAGGAACACACAGTGCCTCTGCTCAGACATATTTAGGGAAGGATAGGAGCTGCCAGATACCCAAAGTGCATTATGAGGAGACCCAAGAGGAGGCACAGGAGGGGACAGGTGAAGATACAGGAGGAGGAACAGAGAAGAGGACATTTTGAAGGGCATAGGGGAAGATGCACTCAAAGGAGGCACTGCCTGCCAAAGGACTGGAGCCCATGGATAAGCCTGTGCCAGTGTGCACATGTCCATCAAGGGACAGTGGCTTGTGGAGGACCCCACACCAGGGCAGACCAATTAGAGCAAGTAAATGTTAAGGAAAACCTGGTCTGGGTCTGTTGGCGGTGTTCCATTGAAGTCCTAAGAGTGATCCAGATAGACAAGCAGTCTGTTCTCAGTAGGTGTAATTTAGACTGGGAGTATAAAGAGGCAAGTTACAGTTGTCCACAGTAAACCACAACTTACGCAGTCTGGATGAGTCCAAAAGATTCAACTTCATCAACATCAAACAACTTAGGCATTTCAGAGATAGGCACTTTAAAATGGTTAAAAGATATAATGTCTTTTATGACTCTTTTCCACGTAGCCACACAAAAAAGCCAGACTATTTTGTTATGTGAATTAGCTTGACAGCTCAATTGGGTAAATTATGAAAGAAGTCTTTGCATCACATTCTGCATACCTGAATTCCTATAATTGAGCTGCTCATTAAGGCATACACTGTGTCTGAAAATTTCAATTTTTTTCAGTTTAATGAAATTTTTGTTTTACTAATTCAGTTCTCTATGTTTGGCTGTAAACACTGCATATATTAATACAGAATATAGTTTAAATCAAAATGCTGTTTAATTACTTAAAATTTTACTTTATTACAAAGAAAGGTACTTCAATATATAGGAAAATGAATGTGTAATTGCTGTGATGTTACAAAGATGAATGAGTTGAGTGAATGACAATAATATTATGGGGACACATTCCAAAAGACACCAGTTGAAAGAACTTTGTGTCATTTACTTTATTGGGAGCCCTTCCAGAAGACTCAAGTTGAAAGAACTCATGCCATTAATATATTTGGGAATCATTCCAAAAAACAATAGTTGGAAAATATTTTTGTAGGTTGATTTATTGGTTGGTTGAAGCAGATAAGTTAACACTTTTTGATATCAGATGCTTGATTTTGACAGAAATTCACTCTACTAATGGCTCTTGTATAGGGAGCTAGGGTTTCCTGGACTAATATTCATGAAATGTGGAACCTAACCACTTAAAAGCAGGTAACTTTTCTCCTGGCTTCTACAAGCCCTTTAAATAATTTTTTTATGGCATGAACACAAACATTTATTTTCTTGATTTTTCACAGCTCAGCCTTTCTACATTCTCTTTATCTTGTATTTGTCACTGACATGTGTTGCTACTATTACTTTTTCATTTGAAGCACGCTTTTTCTGCCATAACAGATCATGCTCTTGCAGACAAGTTCTCCAAATTTTTAATTTACTGGCTAGTGCCTCTGTACTGATAATAGCTTGAAATGCTCACTTGTCTTCTTCTACTTCATGACTGCTGGAAAAAAATATATTCTCTGTAGTACATAGAGTGAATCCAATACTAGGAAATTTTCTGCAGTCTCTTACATAATCAGGGAGATAGCTTGCATATTTGTTATGCTTAATAAAACTGTGTCATAGCTCCATCTTATTGTCGTATCTTTTCATACTCCTATCTCAGTTATTTTCTCAGATAATTTTGGGACAGGATTTGTGTTTTCTGTTCTTTTGGAAGAGCACTGAATATAGAGGAGTCCTGGCCACTGCCTAAATCCAAATAGTGTTCTATCTTTGTAGCAATGGGCAACAAAGTCTCCCACATATCTTTACTGTTGTGTTGCTATATCCTGCATTTCACATTCCAGTCTTAGTCTATTCATCTTCCTAACCACATGCTTGTTGTTTATCATCCAATATTCCTTCTGGGGTTGTGTCAGAAGGGCTGAAGCCTAAAGAGTTTACTTGTGAAAAAAGGGTGCAAGCATGAACTGGAAAACAATGAATGCCAGAGTTTTTTTCCTATATAAAACATAAAAATAAATCCTGGCAGATCTGGTTTCTTCAGCCTGAAGGTTTCATGGCTTTGTGTGCCCTTCCTGATTCTCATGCTATAGACCAAAACAACATGCTTTAACCTTGGCAACATGCTACAAAACATTTCTGTGTTAGATTGCGAGGCACTTGTCTTGCTTGTGTCCATTGCTGAACAGAATGGTGCCAAACAGCATTTAAACTAGCGGAAGCTGGAGCCAAGAGGAGATCAACACTCATGGTTTCACCACTTCAAATTCAGAAAACATTATCTGAAGCAAAAAAAAGAAGCCAGAATTTGAGGGAAGTTTCAGTATTTCCGAAATATGCACAATATCTTAGATGGAGAATTAGCTATGGATCATGCCTACGATCCCATGTGCTCAGGCCACACCCACACCCTATACTGAGGCGCTAGAATCCAAGAGATAGGTCTGTGTCTCAGCATCTCCAGACTACCCAAGGCCCAGCTGTGCAACATTCCGCAGGATTAGCCTCCAGATGGTGGTAACCATGGTGATGAGGGCCGCAGGGTTAAGTGGACAAGCACATGGTCATGACATTCATGAATCTCCTCACTGATCATCAGTGCTCTGCAGGATCAGGAGGTGATGCCTCTACTGATTCACACAGTTTTAGCTCTTAGCACCAGGAAATCGGCGGGACAGTGTCCCTTTAGTGTCTTATATGCACAGCAGGAAGATGCACTTATTGCTTTAGAAAGGACAAGAGTCCAAAACAGAGAGGACAGGAGAAGGGTTTTTCCTTACCTTTCCTCTGAGTGGGCTGAGTTAACTTTCTCCAAATCACTGAGGGGTCAAGAGCTCCCCAGGGCCACTTCCTGTCCATGACAGAAAGGTCCTGATGATGCCATGTTGCTACTGCAGGGCATGAACAAACTCCCCCCTAAGAACTTCACGTGTTCCCATTTCTAACTTCAAGTTTTGGAGGTGCTTTGAGCATCCCAAGAATAAAATGTAATGCTGCCATTAGAATGTCCCCCGCATCAAAAACCGTTCCTTAACAACAAAGTCTGTCAGGAGGCTTCTCTCCTGACAAAGTGAGATAAAGGGTTTTGTCACCATCAAAGCAGCCTTGTCTGAGGGCATTGAGACAAGAGGGGTCCATCATGTCCCAGTGGTGGACATGGTCTGCTCACCCTCTGCTAGACATCTTTCCTCCGAAAAATGGGGTGTGAACAAACTGGCAATATTCTTCCCAGTCATAGCATAACACTGTCAATAAGAAATCAGGAACCACACCAATGGACAAATTACTTAACAGGTTAAATTAAGAGGCCTGTCTCCATCATATAGAGAACTGGAGATACTGAAAACCTAAACAGACAAGAGCCTGAGCAACCTGATCTAAGCTGACACTGCTTCAAGCAGAGAGTTACATCAAAGAACATCAAGAGGTCTCTTCCAGCTTAAGTAACTCTTTGATTCAGTGATTCTAACATACATCTATGTTAGAATATCATCACACTCATGTGATGAAAAAATAATCACCTAACTTAGACGACCAATGTGCAGTCAAAATGAAATCATTGCTAGTGATTGTGCTACTACAATATAAAGCTTGAAAGTTCTTCAGAGGCTGAATATGCCATCTTTCTCTCTGCCCTTCACTACATATGTGAAAAATAGAATACATATAATAAATAGCATGGAGTGATTTTCAAATTACTTTTTATGTACAGCATTTTTCTTTGCAGTAAATCATTCACTACACAAGATACATTCTGACAAATAATATGTGTAGCATGAGACCACAATTTTTTAATGACAGTCTACATCTTGGACTAAATTTCAAAGGAGAATGCACTTATCTGTAGACTTAGACATGAAAACCTGTTCTGTAGTCTGTCTCTCAAGACTAAACACTGTAACAATGTGTATCTAAACACAAGAACACATACTAAAAAACAATTCTCTTTCATCCAACACAGAGCAAAATTCTGCTTCCCTTTGTCATCGCAATCTCTGACTCTGCGTTATCTCCCTCAAAGTTTGATTCTGAAATGCATATACTTGGTATGCATATACTGTGCCCTAGGAACCACTAAGAAACATTTAATTTACCATACTTATTTAAATATACAATCAGAGAAAGTATCAGGACCACAGAACTTAGAAACAACATACACAAGACAGACAAAGGGCAGAGGAAAGGATGAACATATGAGCACAGCAAACAACATGGTAGTAGCCAACATTATCTCTGTTAGCATTGCTATTATTTGCTTTATTTCTTGCTTAAATCTCTTCAGTGGAGTTCTGAGAGGAATTAGGTAGGTAGGAAAATAAAAGGATAAGAGCAAATCTATGAGAGCAAATGGCAAATCCATATAGACAGCAGGCTATATGGAGTTAAGACAGCAGAAATAAGCTTTTAAAGTCATTATAGCTTTCAGCTTCCACAGTTTCTGCACTGACTTTACTGTTTGGCTGGCTCAGGTCTGCTGCTCCTTTTGTAGATTTTAAAACCTTTATGATGAAAGAAGGAAACATTTAAGCTCTGTCCAGTTTACCATCAGTGATGTACTCCCAGATGTCTACATGATGCTCTGTTTAAGCAGAGTAACTTCTGTTCAGTCTTTATTCCTAGCTTTCATTGTAAGCCAGGAAAGTTGCACCTCTCCATCACCTCAGTCCTAGATGCACTTCTAGGCCTGATCATCTAGACATAGCCTTAGTGAATCCTAGTCCATACTTCTCAGTTTGGAAAGTTATACAGCTTTACAGAAATCTTTAAGCATTACTTGCCTGTGCAGAGTATACAGCAAGGCTGAGTACTAGCTGAGGATAAGGCTTTTGAAAAATAACCAATGCAATTAGCAGAGGGTGGTCTCACCAATCCTGTAAGAGGGAATTTCAGACTCACATGGAATTTTGGACAGAAAAAGGAATATTTCTGCACTCTTATTTTTATAAAAGACCATACAGGTCATTTAAGGACTGAACAAACCTAAGATAACCAGAAATGCTTTATATTGGCTCAGCTGAACAGAGATATTGAGCAAACTTTCAAGATGTGTTGTATATGCCAGAAGATTAAGCCAAGTCAAGCAAAAGAGCCCCTATTGGTGGCACAGGAAAAATTGTTCCCTTGGAGCAACACAGGCTTAGATTTGTTTAGAACAGCCAAGAAAATAAATGTACTTTTTTTCTGGACTAAGTTTACTAAGAAGCAGTGTTTTGTAAGTTTGGGTATAGACAAGTTACTGCTAGTATGCTCTTGGTTGTAATCCAAGTGACTTTTGAAAAATTTAATACAAATAAATTACAGGATATAACAACTAAATACAGGTTGTCACCTGTAGGTATTTTTTTAGTAGACAGGGAGTATTCTAACACTTTTTACTGAAGATAGAAGTCGATGTCAGAGTTTTGTGGAAGTATAAATACAGTATATGCAATATGATCAATCACCTGACTCAAAGCACTGTATATGCACATGATGGAAATTAATGATCAGAACACTAAGGACATGGAGGAGCACAAAGTCCAAGAAAAGTGCCTCATGCCATGCACTCATATCATATCAATTATATGATGATTGACCAAATTTCCACAATTTCCCACCTTTTCCTACTTACACTGTGGCTAGACAGAGATGGACTACGATACTATTGTTCCACATGCTTTTGAGAATGACATCAGCAGACAAAAGGCTGCTGCCTCCAGTTTCAGGAGAGGATGTAAGAGTCATTCAGTGCTTTGCTTTTTTTTTCTTTTCTAGTCATGCTAAGACAGAAGTTACAACAGATAAGATATCTAAAACCAGGTCCTTAATACTATCTAAATAAACAACCTACAATTTCCAATTAGCAACGGGTATGATATTTCAAGAGAGACATGTAATCTCAGAGACTAGACAAAAATACCTCAGTGCATGACAAACAGTTTATGTAGTAGGTTCACTGCAAATATTTGGAAGCAAGCCCCATACATGTAGCTTAAGGATTAGTATATTAAGTGTTTCAGTTAGGATATCGAGCAAAGAAGATCATGCTCCGCATGCAAGATCTCTTAGATTGTGACTCTTTGCTGGCACAGAGGGGAAAGTAAGGAAGCTGGAAGAATGAACAAAGGGACATGCTTAGGTATGTTTTATGTTCATTTCTTGTTGTATATCTATCTAAAAATTCATACCAAAACCAAAAATATTATGTAACTGCAGCTCCAGTAAAATCGCTCCTAATCCTTCATCCTAAACTAGGAGACATAATAGAGCTTTGGCCTTGACACCTGGCTGGTTCAACAGTGACTGAGATACAACCAAAAGTAAGAATCAAGTAATCAGAGCTCTGAAGTTCTTGGATGCAAACTAGAAGCTGTGTACTTCAGACATACATTTTTTTCTGCTCCTTTGCTTCCCCTCACCCCCTTCCTTCTTCCCTCCTTTCCACACTGTTTAATCTATTCATTTGTTTGGTTCATCATAAATATCTGGAGAAGTGTTTTTCCAGACAAAATATGTTTGTTTTCCCAGGTTCCTAGGTGAATATTCAAATCTCTTTTAGTAAAGAAACTTCTAGCTGCCTTTTTTTACTGCCAATAAGGCCTGAGAAAAAGACTACTGTTAAGTTTTAGCTTGGAAAATAAACTGTGGTGTATGAAATCTTACCTTTAAGGAGTTCTTCTTGGAAAGTGTGTCACTGATCAAAAGGGATCTCTCTCCATTTCCACAAACCCTGAGGTTACTTGGTTTGCCTGTTGACCACAAACTGCTCAACAAAGCCAGTTTGGTGGGCACCAGCGTGCTTACCTCAAAACGGCTTAGGAGATGTCTTGGAGATGGCTGGTTGAAACAGTCCAAAAGAAAGACAGGGAATGAACTAGGAATCAAACTATGTAGACAATGTTGGGTATATCTCCTGAGCTTCTTCCTCAGCTCTCTTTAGTAGCAAGGAGTCTCTCAACTAGGACAGAACAGAGGTGGTATCTCTAATAACTGTTCGAGGATTGCTCCTCAGAAAGCTTTGGTTATTCCAAGCTATTATCTGTGCAAGGATACTTGTACATGACTTTTAACTAAGGCTGTCACACCAGCCTTGCACCTCAGTTTACTTCTCTGCATGCAGTTGTTGCACCTTTCGCAGGACATACAATAAAATCACAGGGAATCTCTTGCAAGCAGTTCCCAGAAACTGACACCAACACAAAAGTTCCTGAGTCTAGCTGTTAGCAGGGATGGTGTGACAGCTCTTTGGAAGGGTCTTATGATTAGAGATCTCAAGACTGTCAGCCACCCTGCTCAGAAGTGGTTTGGAATCATCCCATTGCAATTGTCTTTCAAGATCCTCTTTCAGATGGATGGTTTGTTTATCCAGAAAATATCTCTTTAAGAGTCACCTCTCCTTAAGAGACACTGTCTCTTCTGCCAAGGCAAGGAAGGGACTGAGTTGCCACCTCAAAGCCTGTGCTATACTCATGCTCTTTAGGTTTAATGCAGATTTAAAAAAATGCTCCAGGAACTACAGAATATCCAAAGGACTTCTTTGTGACAAAGCATATATCTGGACCAAAGCTGCTGGAGTATTATGTTACATGAATAGCCAGCTGTCAGTTTGTATCCAGTTTTATTTTCTTTTGGACATGGGAACATAGCCACTTAAAAAATAAAACCTAAACCACTCTACCGTGTCAGTCATACTTCTTACAGATGTTATTAACTGCCCTCTGTGACATAAAAATAATTTTCCTCATGCAACAGTCTTTTACAAACGTGAACTAGAAATTATTTTAATAATATTTCTATCACACCTTGAGGCATTACCTTCTACAACAATTTGGCACTTATGAGATGTACTGTCATGTCACAGAATACCATATGACTAGCAGTAAAAATAAATTGATGTATGGAGTATGTCTTTTCTGCAAAAAATCCTTCAGGTACTGCACAATTTAATATAAACATTCTAAAATGTATAAACATGTAGTTATTAAAACCTACCCCATAAAATTCAAACAAATAAAAATGAAGTGAGCATGAAGAAAAGGGTTTATGAGATAAATAAACCCCAAGTCACTATTATTTAGTTTAACATAGTCTCATTTATCTAACTGGTACTGAATCAATTACTTTAACACAAGGCAACTGTACACTGATTGGAAAAATTCTCTTAATAAATAATTCCACTGCTCTCAACTAAAATGCCACCATATGCCTGCTAATGGGAGAATTTGGCTTCTACAAGTGAGATCAAACCCCATTATAATCAGCAATCTATTTTTCTGAAAAAATTCTGTTGAATTCTAAATAATGTCTAGCTCTCCAGACACCACTGAAAGTAATAATTAAATGTGCTTTGACTATAATGGGAGCTTAGACATGAGTTAATTTGCAAGCACTACATTCAGGCATCTACAGTCTGATACTAAATCCTACTCCTAAATTATTTAAGTGGTGAAAACTTGAGAATACAGGACTTGATTCAAAAGCTTAACTACAAAAGGGCATCATGCTGGGCCTCCTGCTTCTATCAGGGAAGAGCACAGGCCTCCTAGAAATTCTGGTACTTTATCTACCAGTCCCATCTGCACGGCTCAAGGTACCTTATGCGGCAGACAGGTGTGTTTAGACAATTGAATTGGTTTCCATATTTCAATTTCTAGATGTCATGAACAAATGCCTGCTTCTGTCTGCTGAGTATGAAGAGTAGCAAGTAGCTCAGGTATCAAAGCTGAGCAGAAGAATCCTACAGTGAATGACATGAGTGTGATGTGATGATGACTTGACAGCAGCTGGAGAATGAACTCTCCCCGTTTGAAAAATCCTAAAGAGAAGTTCAGTACATAAAGTTCAGCCTGGTCTCTGTGCATAACCACAGACAGACAAACTATCTTCAAAATGCATTGAGTGTATCATCTTGAAGAGAAAACAAGTAAAGTAACATCATTTCCTATCTGTGGCTCTTCTTGGAGAGAGAAAATTCTTTTTAATACCAAGTTTCCAGTTTTCAGCTACGTTTCAGTGCTTCCATGTCTCAGCAGTGATTGATTAACAGCTCACAAAAGCTCCTGTACTGCTGTTTACTCTTCATGTTTTCCTTGGCCTTACAGCATGACTGATGCAGATACTCTCCTGGTATAATCTCACCCCAAAGAACCTGGTCTTGGGCCAGGGCAAGATGGAACCTGCCATTTCCAAAGCTCAAGTCAATCAATAAAGATTATGTATTTCATAAAGAAATTAATTTTCTGGGGAATTAAAGTTAAAACACACTCAAAATAAAAGCTCCACAACAACAAACAGCAAGATGTGTCACAAGAAATTTAATGTAAAGAAGTTGTTCTTACTAAGATGGGTTTTGTAGTGTGTTATATCAGAAAGGAAAGGTAAATAAGGATGGGGAAATCATGTATGCTTGTATACTCTGAAACTAGCTCAAAGCTTCTTCACCTTCATGGAAAGACATTGTGAAAACCATAGTAAATGGACTGGAAAACAGTGGGTTGCACAGTAAAGATCACAGTTTTATTAAAAAAAATAAAATCAGAGCAAAAATCACAAGAGTTTCCATTTTCTACAGCCAGTCTCCTAGAGAAGAGCTAAAACTCCAGCACTGCCTTTGCTCTACAAATCACAATCCTCATTCTTTCCTACCATACTGAAAAATCTATTGTTTTTCATTACTCCCAGTCAAATCTCAAGAGCCATTCTCCCACCTTGGAACTATTTTTGGACAGAGAATTTGCTTTGACTATACTTCTCTGCTTCCTAAAAATTATTCTGTGTGATCCTCAGAGTCTTTTAATCAATGGCTCTTTCCCCTGTAGCAACATTATGGATAATGCAAAATATTTCTGCAAGATCTTTCTCAAATCCTACCTGCTATAGAATTATCTGAGTTTTCAAAGCATATGACAACAGCTACACTTTCCATTTCTTCTTCTGGACATCCTTTGTTTGCATTAGATCCAGCACTTTGTCAGAAGGCATCATTTAACATTTAAAATCTGAATGTACAATAATAAAGCCAGGATTCATCCCCTGTAGTTCTTAATATTTTGGTGAGAAACTGAGACAGAAGTGTAAATATCTGATGCTGTAGTCAATGGAGAGAAGTAAGCACTTCAGAAAGACTGAATTATCTTCCTGCTAAGTAATTCTCTCTATTGACTAAATAGCAAATGAAATTCATATTTTAGATACTGTAGTTAGATGCCTGACTTTCATGAGAATATCACAAAATGGTGAAGTTAAAGCCAGGAGTCTCTTGTGGAAGTACCTCTACATATTTTGCATGTACTACAGTAAAAGAAAAAAAAAATGTACTGATATCAGGCTGAGGTACCTAGCTTGATTACTGTCAAGACTTAAATTTCAAGTTAACATCTTAAAATCCTAGAAAAAACTCCCTCTAGTAAAAACCAGAAAATTAAATAACATGTAATTTCCTAGTATATTAACATCAATACAAAATTTATACCTCTTTATTGTTGTGGCTCTCCCTCTAACAAAACTATGCAAGAGGTAATAGTTTTTTTGTATTTGATTCCAGTAAAAATGAAAACTCAGTTTCCAGAAAACTTTATTTTTTATTATTATTAAAGAAAAAATGCAGGCAAGCTGATTTTCTTCTCAGTTCTCTGTTAAGAGAGGGCTGCTTCTTGTACGTAGCTGTTACTTTGCAAAGCTACAACACATCAGCATGAGATTATTTATTCAGCATTTATATCTGTTTAGGAATGCACTGAATGTGAATGACTTTTAAGTACCAGGGAAACAAGTGGTTCCTATAACTCCAGGAATCAGAAGTAAACAATTTGCAAGCAGAAACCTCAGAGAAGCATACTTGTGTAGAGCATGAGAACAGCTGTAAGTGATGACAAATTGACATTTAAGGATAAGAAACATAATTTGCAGAGAGAAAGTGATGAAATTTAAAAAAAAAAAAAAAAGAGGACAAATGTTCCATTCCTACAAAATTAGTGTGATGGGTGCCTCCCCTGTTGTTCATTAGCACCTTATTTCTGCACAAACTCCAGTGGTTACTTGAGCAGTCACGGTGCATCATATTTGCTTTAATGTCCAGAGTAATTTAGCAATCGGGATGCTTCAGACAAAATGTTTTGTTACACAAGTGGTACAAGTGTTATACATGAGTACATGCACAAAGATAGAGAAGGGTAATTTCAAGCACCATTTGAGTCTTTCTGAAATTTCCCATGGGCACATATCACATGACATTGAATCACTTACTTTAAATGTGTGAACCCACCTTCAGAAACCGTCACTGAGAAGAGAAGCAGTGTTTGGAAGAAATGCACCTTAGTTTTGTCAACAAAAATATTTTAATTCATTTAATGACACGGCCCCTCAGAACCCCGGCTAGCTCTGACCACTGCTCTGTGACTCCGAAGGGCCACACCAAGAGTGGGGAACCGCGCTGACAGGTGAGGCTGTCGGAGCGAAACCTTAGAGCTCAGGCTCTATGGAGGCAGAGCACTGTCAAAGGAGAGACAAAGGGGAGAGAGGAGGCTCTTCTGCTCTCGGGTTCCAAATGCAGATCCCCGTGACAATAAAGAGAGGAGAACAAAAGAGCCCCAAGTACTGCTGTGCACGAGGTTAAATACGGCCACAAATCAAGGGGAGGGTACAAGCAAACATCCAATGAGGAATTTCGAGGGGAGGAGTAAGGGATGAGCGAAGGGATTACATACTGACTTGGGAGCCAACAGGGATGAGAGGAGGAGAGGAGAGGAGAGAAAGGGGTCACATGGGCCAATAGGGCATGGAGGTTTAGGGGATTTCCAAAGGGGTGGACACTTCAGGGATTGGCCCATGTGGGAATTGACAAGGAGGGGGTTGGGACAAGGGGGCAGGGTTAAGGTGATGGATGGGGAAGGTACTGGAATAAGGAGAGGGGACACGTTGAAGGGCAGTTTAGAGGAGGGTACAGTTGAGGAAACAGGGGGTAACATAGGAACAAACTACAATAATATAATTAACAATGAAATCAGGAAAAAACATGCACCGCAACAATTTAATATCAATCTTAATCTTCCACTTGCAGGAATCTTGACAGTAACCATCCCAGAGGCTCTAGGACATGATAGGGATGTGTTAGATTGGGGACAGGATTCCTCTCACCACAGAGTGCAATCTAGTTCCTAGATCCTCTCTGGTCCTCTGTGCTTTAATGAAGAGGTTCTGACACTTCCATGGGGAAGCCGACCTGAAAAAAGGTCTTGGTGAAAGAAAAGTTGCTCCAAAGAGAATCTTATCTGTTTTTGTTGACTATGGGGGAATTCTGTATGGGATACCTAACTTTGGAATGGCTAAATTTGTTTTAAATACATCATTCCTGTTTCAGAAACAAGAAAAGATGACAGAACAACATCTATGCACCTGCAATGGCACTGAAGGAGTGGGAAAGGCAGTGGGCTCAGGAGGAGCAAGTGGTGTGTACAACAGGGTTGTTCTCTACCAGTTGCCCCACTTGACAGTTTTTATCTCCACTTAGATTAATAAATCAAATAACCAAACCGCCTTTCTTGTTTTATTACTTGTTTGTACTGTTTTATGCGTTTACTGGTGCTGAACTGTGAATACATGAAAGCAACGAAAATGCAGGCATATACAGTGGGCAAACATACAAATCAAACAAAAGAGAAAGGCCCCTTTTGTATTCGAACTAGCAAATTTCATTTTAATGCAGCCAGATCTGCTGCTGGAAACTCCGCCTCATACTGACTGGACAGGTTATGCCGTTGTGCCGTTCAGATGTTACACTGCTGGCAACTGCTAAAATGGCTTTGCATTTCCACCAGCAAGCTGATCATATTGACAGATTTAGGTCAAAGCACTGAGGAAGCAATTCACACCTGGTCTGGAGATCTGGACAGGCTAATACATACTGATGAAAACCTTCACTGTATTTAGACTAAATCTAGTTTTTTCAGTGCTGTTGTGGTTTGCTCACTATATTAGCAGTCATGTACAGACAAACCACCTTCTAAAAGCTGGAAGGGTTCTGCTTCCTACACTCTGTTTTAAAATTGGCCAATTGCCTTTGTTGGCTTTTGAGTATCTTTTGCGTAATTTAGCTACTGTTTCATGTAAAATCCTTAAAACTAGTGAAAACAAATAGTACTCAAGAAACCTTAGAAGACATGGAAGTAATGATAATAAGTACCAAGTTATCTCCACCAATGAATTTCCTCTCTTCCAGTACTTCTCTTAAACTCTGGGCTATTCACATCCAATAGAAATGTATAAAGAAAGTATTGCAAATACTGAACATGTTGCTTGTGTTAAACCAAAAATCATCTGTTATGTTAAAGCAGACCTGTAAGTCCTGATCATGTTTCTGTTACAAACACAGGACACAGATCCACCAGTGAGTTCCCTTTTCCAAAGCCTCTGTCCAGAACAGGTACAGCACTTCAAGCATTTTGAACAGTGCCCCCTGTGAGCAGGCAGCAGGCCATCCAAAAAACCTCCCAGACACCACAGGGCACTTAACTTTACTGTTGTATTTTCTTCTTCTCTTCCAAACAAACTTGAAAGAATCAAAATGTGTGAACACTGTGTTAGGTCTTCCTTTAGAAGATCCTTGCTCAGCCAGCTGAGCAGCTGTGTTTTGTCCTAGCTGAGTTTCCCAGGTGGCCTTTTCAGTGCAACCCCTCTGAGAAAGCTTTCAAAGCCACAGCCCAACAGAATAAAAAAGGACACTGTTGTGGCTAGATCATTGCTCCAAAATTAGGCACGCAAGAAATCCATTGAAATCAGAGTATCCCCTTTGATTCTGTGGGCTGAATACATTCAGATTATACCTGAGGCACAAAAGTCAAAAACATTTCCACAACAATTTACCATTGGTTTTGAGATTTTCAAGGGCAAATGAGACCAAATAAAACCATTAGCAAGCCAATGCAAATAATGACCTTTTAATTTTAAGCATTTTTTCCAGCTGACTGGGTTATCTTCCTCGATCAACAAGCAACACACCCATCCATACCTGAATTCAGCATCGCACTTGAATATAGATTTCCTCAACCTGAAATCCAGTAGCCAGTACAGAGAAATGCTTGTCAGGAAGGGACATAAGCAGAAGCAGCATGAGCACACAGATACAATTATTTAATGTTCAAGACTCTTGAACATGCCATGGAAAGAGAGACAGCGGAGGAGCCCCACTGCATGGGGTAGAAATGTTGACAGAACTTGGGACAGAGGAACACAGACATGACACAGGCACCTGCAGTCCTTCTTCCTGCACTGTGCTACAACTTCTCTCCAGCTCTGGAAGAGCAGCGCTCAGCTGTTCCAAATCTAAGCCACTTGCGTGAGACAAGAGGAAAGAAAAGCAGGATTAAGAAGAGAAATTTGTGAGTCATTTTCTAAGTAAAACTCTTTATTAAAGAAATGGAAGAGAGTGTGCTGAATGCACTAGCGTACTGTTTTGCAGTAAAGCAAAAATGTAAGGATACAAGAAAATTTGTATAAAAACAATTCTAGAGTAAATGAAAAATTCATTGTGATAGCCACTAAATGAGAAAGATACACTTGGAATTTAAAAAATTAGCTCCCTTTAATATAGTAAAGAAAAACCCTTCTAAATAATGAGTAAACAGGAAGGCAGACAAGCTTTATTAAAGATTAAACAAAAATAAAAAAACAAAGCAAGTCGTCCCTTTTCCTTTTTAATTTTTTTACAAGAGTACTTCTTAAGCCGGAATTAAGGAACCACACACCACAGTGTTTCTGGTTTTTGAGTGTGCCTTAGTGGCACTCAGTACTGAGAAGCATTTCTTAGATGCCTTAAAATCCATGTACACTTTGGCTATTACTGCTCAGGACTAACCATGTTTTATTAGAGCCACTTGGGTATCATTTGGGTATAAATAATTGTAGGTCAATATAGTTCATCCTGTTCAGATGTTTGACAAGATACTCCTTGTCCTAAAGGAAATGTGATCTACTTCACCAAGTATGAAAGATCTGCAGACATACATTGAGGCAAATCATTGTAAAATCAGAGGTAAGGGGAATACCACAACCCTACAAACCCTATAGCTTTTATTTTCCCTACACCAGGAATTTACCTGTTCAAAGGGGAAGAAGATATGCACTTTATATGTTAGGTGGTAAAGTATCCTATAATCTCAGAATAAGAGCTTTCAAAGTTGAGAATGTTTACTCTCCCTCCTGTCCTCTGGGCAAACAAGATGCAGTGCAGTTTACCAGTGCTCTGGGGGTGTGTGTCATGCACAAAGCTTTAAAAGTTCCTGTTTATTCTGAGTGGGCATTTGAGATCCTGGGACACAGATCATAAAACCAGGCCTTTTTTCTTTTATACTTTGCCAGCAGCAGACTGCTCACTCCTCTGTGGTAGCATACATACATATATAACAGCTTTTGGATCATCTGAAAGACCATATAAATGTAAGCTATAAGGAAGGTAGTGAAACTTGAGAATCATGTATAGCTTGTCAGACTGGGAATTATGACAGCCATCTACTTTAAGAGTGAGACTATAAAGATCTCTTGTGAGGAAATCCATTCTAATTAAAGCATCCACAGACAGCTGCTCATATTTTTTTAAAAAAACACTGTTACCCTGTGCAGCACTAGCAGTCCTAGTTCTAGTGAATAAAAAATCCAAAAAACCCAAACAAAACCAAAACAAACAATAAAGCTGTGCAGTATTACTGAGTCATATGTTAGTGTGACAACTCCTGTTTATCTTAACTTTCTGCTGCTTTAAACATGAAATCTAAGAGGGAGGAAGCAGGAAGACAATTTAGCAGTCAAGAATAGCTGGTGTGAAAGGAAGGGAGGGAGCTTTCCCCTTGGGCTGTGAAAAGATAACTTGCAAAGTCTTGCTGTTCCTTTCAAAATCCACTTAAAATTGGGGATGGTGATTTACTGAATACACAGGTTCTGATACTTAATAGAAATAAATTATGCCGATTTTTTTCCCCCGAAAACATAATAATCTTCTTTTGATCCAAAAGAAGATTTTTTAAAAAATAAACAGGTTCCATAAAATGAACAAGAAGATTGCAGGTGACCTCGTGCATGCATTCATATTATTCTGTGGTATACCTTAGTAACATAAACTGCTTGGGTTGGAAGGGACCTTAAAGATCATCTATTTCCAACCCCTTCTCCATGGGCAGGGACACCTTCCATTACACCAGAGTGCTCACTACTCTATCCAACCTTGATATTTTTTCCTTTATTTTCTATAACGACTTTGAAATTCAATTTCTATAGCTCACAATAGCAAAGAAAACCTAAAAAAACCCCAAAAAACACAAAAACCCAAAACACACACACACACACAAACCAACCAACCAACCAACCAACAAAAAAAATTTAAAAAAAAACTGGTAAGTTCAAGCAAGTTCTTGTCACTCAAGTTAAAAAAAGTTTTGTTTCCAGTTCTGGGTTTTAAAATGGTTTTAGAATGTATCTTTTGATAGAATTATATTTCCTTTGAGGAAGGGGGAAGATATTCCAGTATTTTCGACAGCTGTGCAAATGTCCCCATTTAGGAGTTTTTGCATTCAAAAATTGTAACGAAGAGCAAAACTGACTCAGCTGTGCTGCCTTGTACATTCATGGGGATGCATTTTCTCCCCACCAGGAAACTATGAACAACTACGGTACAAAGTAAAGATCTGGACATCAACAAACAAGAGGTTCTACAGCTCTTCACAAGTCTGCATGATTCTGAGGACCTAGCCTGTACAAATCTGCAATTTTGCCACCAAGTAGAAACAAGATTTAGAGCTGTGCTCATTCACATATTCAGAAGCCATAGGAGCTGCTGCCCGTAGCATCCTTTCTTCCACTATAAGTGGAAGTTATGCACACTGTTGTAGCACTTCTACTCCAAAATCCACTCCCATAACTTAAAATGAAGCCAGCATGTGATCAAGCAAACGACTATCTGTAAAAGAAAATTTGGGACTTCTAGAAAAATACAATTATTTTTAGTGATGAAAAAGCCACACAATAGTATAGCACACATGCGAGACAACAGGACATTTCTTGATCATAGGTTTTTGATTTACATAGAGGTTCTCAGGTAGACACTGTGACTGTTTGATGGTGATCTCTGATGTGGATGCTGCTTTTCAGAAGGCAGAGCACTTGGCACAAACCCAAAAGTCATGAGACTTGCATGAGACATAGATATTACCATCTGTACCTTCGACCTCTTTTGTAAAATGCTATGAACTGCCACTGTTCTCCCTTGAATGGCTGCTAAAAAGCCTAACTAATCACTGTTAATTTAAGTACACTGAGGCTTTCTCACAGCATGACTATTTGGCTCTCTGGGATAGAAGAAAATGAAAAAAAGAGCTATCAACAAGGAGTCACAATTCCATCTTAGAAAATGAAATTTTATTTTAGGACCACTAAGACTCACAGAATGAGATCCTCATTCTGGCGGCTTCACTGAACCCTCCTGAAGTTCCTGGTTGTAGCTCAGTAAAATATATGGGGCTCAGTTTTTAAGAAGTAGCATTTTAAAAATGTTTGAGAATTGGAAATTAATGCATGAGTGCTTTGGCTCTTCAGATTCAGAACAGTTCACATAGAGTTTGCAGTTATGTGTTTATTACATATACATTGCAATCAAAGTTAGGCACCCATTTTCACACTTTCTTGGACAGGAGCAATACCAAGGTTATTTAAGAGCTTTCTCAGTCAGTTTCTTCCAGCTACAATTATTAAAACAATCAGATTCATAAGGCTGTTTCTGAGGCTTCAAAACAGAACTCCATGTCCCCTGTGTGTAGTAAAACAATATCTATTTAATGTTCATTTCACAGAACACAAGCTCTCCAAACTATTTTTCAACTGTATTTTCACAGTGTTCATTTCCCTGGTATCTGGAGAGGTTAAAGAGCCTCGCTCATCTACAGCAAAAGCAATAATGTTTCTGCCAATACCTGGAATGAAAGCTGAAACAGCACTCAAAATACATCTTGAATAAATGTTCAAAAACATATCCTTAGGGTAGTTTCCCTTGTTACTGGCAAATCAAGTTTGCGTGTGTCTGATAAAATGGTTTGAACTACAGAAGAGTAATACTGCAAAGAATGCTTGATGATGTTAGGACATGCCATATGACAAACTCAGAGCAACTCACAATTCTCCTAGTGCACCAGTTCTTGCTACTAAAAAAAAAAAAAAAAAATCGGTCAGATGTATTGAGCTGGACACTCACTTTCTTCATCTTTCTAGTTACTGGCATTTTACAGTCAACTTCTGAAGTTTTCTCCTACCTTTTTTTCGGAACTGTGAGGATTTGTATCAACTTGTCTTTGTTACAGCACATGACGTAAAATTCCCTGAACTATTGTTACTAAATTATCAAAATGATAGTCAATGACTTTTATATTAGTGAGAAACAAGGCACATATTTTTTGCCAGTGAAGAGGACAATTAGCAAAAAGAAAAATGAGGGAAAAATTCATGTGTTCTTCTCTCTCCTGAACACTTCAAATCATGACTAGGGAACTTCCCAGAGATTCAGCTAAACACAGAGGTCAGTGGTGAGATAAGTGGGTAAATTTGTAGAAAACAGGAAAGATTTTAGTCAACATAGAGTCAGAAAAGCAAAGCAAAGCATACTAAGCCAAGCCAAATTAAAAAAATGCTACAGTAGTACTGCATTAAATAAGTTTAAACCCTTTATTGAATTCCAGCAATTAAACTGGAGTACGTTACTGGGCAGATACGCTCTTCCACAACCACCTCTGAAATTGTTACCCCAGCAATGTTTTATGTTCACCTCAGTATGTGAAGTCCCATCCAGAAGTGAGGAGACCAAACCAGTTATGAAAGACACCCCAAGACACTGGAGGCTCTGGGATGGTGGGTAATATAGATGCAGTTTCTATTTATTTAATTAAATAGGAGCCCCTAGAAAATGAGGAATTATATTGCACAATATTATTTTCAGTTGCATCATTAATTCCATTTTCTTCTACTTGTGAAGCTTCTACTTTTCAGAAACAAAAAGTTTCCTAATGTCCTATCAGTAGCTTGTGGTGGTGTCAGAACCATGTAGAACAAAAAGGAAACCTTTTCAACTCTCTTTTGGTTTTTGAATTGAAACAATCAACTGGTGTTTTGGCTGACACAGAGCTCTGGTCAAAAGAGAGAACTGGGATAATGCTAGATGACAAAATATTGCTCACCAACAGCCTGACTGCACTAGGTTAGATTTAGTGGTGAGTCCACACCATTTTAGGTAGTAAAACATTCCTTGATTTCTTCCAGGACACACAAACTGCAGACATTTTTTTTCTGGAAACTTTTCAAAACCAATGCACACTGAAAGCTTCTGAAAACTGAGCACAACCTTTTATAAGAGGTACTCCATAAAAGTATTTGCAAAATATTTGTAGATGGGTGCATTTGCCCTTGGCTATTGTGTTCCAGTTTGCCTCTCCACAGCAATAAAAAAATAAAAAGGTGTTTGATTGGCTTACGACTAAGTATAGCAACTAAACACTGAGGCAATTAACATTAGGATTTTAAAACTCTAATTTTTCTCCTCCATGATCTCCCCTCTTATCACATTTTGAAATAGTAACTCTTGTAAGCCATGTCCAGGAATAAAACCCAAACAGGCAGAAACCACAGGTTCCGTTGGCTGATGCCAGTTACTACCACCTGCATAAAGGTTTGCAATGCTGAGTACACCTAGAAGCACTGAAAAAGGCTATAATAAATCAGATGCATTTCAGATTCTCCTGATAAACACAAGCCTTCCTGTGACAATATACACAGCCTGCATCTGTATCTTGTACCTACCTCTTTGGGGATCTTTCCAAGTTTTGTTTTCTGGGTTTTTTTGTTTTGTTGGGTTTTTTTTTGTTTTTTTTTTGGGGGGGGGGGGTGTTTTGGTTTTCTGTTGTTAGAGTTTTTTCTATTTTTTATTTTTATTTTTAGAAATAGAGCCAATAAAAGGAACTGTAGGCATTTAAACTGCATGGTAATTCCTGTATTTAGAACCTGTTTAATCTACAGAAATAGTCCCAGGAGAAAAGGAACCAATCAAATCAACATGGTGTTTCCTTTCCCTTAACTATTACCAGTCAAAGTTATGCAAAATTATTCTCTCTCTCTGGCTTGAAGTTTCCAGTAGTCTTTTCTTTCCAGTGTAACAGGAGAGGTTGAGGGAACTTCATGGCAATGGTACTCCTCTGGAACCTATAAAATAGGTCTACCACTCCCTCAGGAAGCATTATAACCATTGATGGCTGCATAGAGGGTTGTTGTCTTGGAGGCTCTTTTATGGCTGATAGTTCTGTCCAGGTCTAACAAGGCACATCTTTACTGCTAAAAATGAGAGACAGGATTTGGGTTAAGCAGCAGGGCCACAAGCAATGCACAATATTTAAATGTTAGCTCCCACTCTGGTTCTCTTTCAGGCTGCTTCAGGTAACTCTCTCCAAGATAAATTTAGTTCCAGAAGAAGCCTCAGCTGTGCAGCCATGAGCCAATTTGTGCCATTTGGCTTTGAGGCCAGGAGTTGGCTCCTGGCCCCTTTTTAATTAGCAGCATAAACATCTCTTCAAAGAACATATGTGGGTGTCAACCCTCATTAGAGGATTTGTGGTTGTGAATCCCAAGTAAGCAGAGTCATCTCTGTTGAAGACTTAATTCAAGCACCTGCAGTCTAGAAAAAAAGAAGGATTTAATTAGAATACTTTATTAGTTAGCCCTAATGGGAGCACTCCTCTGAGGTGTTTCTCTTTCCCTCAGCAATTAGGATGCTTCCTTGCTTTACTCAGTATTTTGGATTGCCAACTAGGACAGGAATGCCAAAGGTAGACATCACATTTTGTACCACGTAGGCACCTACTTCCACAATCAGATCCACCCCTACACTCCTCCATGAAGAATTTTTCTTTTACAGGTGTTCACCAGACTTAGACTTAATCTCTGCTCATTCAGCCTCTGCTGATGCAAATTTAAATGAAGAACAGAAGCTTCCTGGTTGGAACTGCTTAGAAGTGTTTAAGAGGCCAGGCAGGACAGAGCCTCACACACTAGGAAAAAAAAAAAGCATCACAAGATTTTATAACATAGAATAACAGAACCATGTTCTTTTTCCTGTGCTGTTTTTCAAGTCACCATAGATGCTATCACTCCTGCTCTTCCATTCCCCTTTAAGGGGTCAACACCAGCTCAGGAATAACCACAGTTGTGTGGTCACTGGCTCAGAGTCCTTGATCTCAGAACTAATACTTCAAGACCAGCTCCTGTGGCAAATCCAAAAAAGAGGATGCCAAAGAAAGTTGCCAGAGACCTTTCCCTTTCGAGTACAAACAATCTAAACCATATCTGATTTGCTCTATAAAAGTACACTTGGTTTGTTTTGTTTAGTATTATATTACTTTTTTTCCTTGCTTTTCAGACTTTTGAACTCTTCAAGGCAGGAACCTGTTCTTGACTCAATCCATGTGTACAGCAGCTGAACAGGTCCAATTCTCCACCAACACTGACTGCCCTGAATATCAGGAAACAGAATGGTATTTTCACTTAGGTATTGTAACACACAAAATACCAAAGTGTTTGGATTGTGATGGAAAGGCCAGTGCATGTGCAACTAATATATACTATCAGAACATAATGTGTTCTAGCCCAGATGCTCCGGTTCACTATTACATTTGTTAGCCACTTCAATGTAATGTAATAACAAATACAGATGAACCACAATTGTCTCAGTTTTCTACCATCCTCTTTCCTTCTTCTTCTCAGTCTTGACAGCTGGATTTGAAGCAGGCACCTGTAAGAGAGGACACAAGAGAACACTAGTATTTCCTCCATTTTCTGCTACCTGAATTCAGGTCAGGCCTGTATCATCTTGACTCTCCAACATCCCAGGAAAACCCACTGTCCTTCAGGATAATAATCAGTATGTGTGAGATTAAGGATGAACAACACTTATCAGTGCTGTTGATGTCTCTGGACATTTTTTTAAGACAGCTCTTTGTTTACAACTCAAGGAAACAGCATAGAGACAAATAAGTGGTTTCCCATTGTGGCTTTTCTACTATTGGTGCACAAGACAGTATCTTTTATGGAAGTCTCCTTGTCTTCAAACAAGTGCCGTTTCCTTCAATTACCTTTATTTCTGATTCTCCTCTTTCCTTCAACTTGTATTTGTCCTATTTTTTCCATGACATGAAAATACAAAACTTCATCAGCATACAGACCAAAACCCAAAACTTAAAAAGCTGTGCATAATTATTTCCTTATGGATTCCTAAACTTGGTACCCAGTACTTGGTACTCATTGACTAAATGCATTAATAACACAATCCCATTTACACAGCATTTATCTGTACAAGAATTCATTTTCAAATTTGAATTATGAAGTTCTGTTATTCCGCTGCTTTTCTTCATTGCTACCTCTATTCAACAGAATCAAAAATTATTTGCTTCACTGTCATTCCCACAAAATGGTAAGTTTGCTAAAACAAGAACTGTGTAAGGAAAAACTCAATTATGAAAGAACACAAAATTACCAGCCTTAAAGAAAATGTGTAAGACAACCCAGTTTTTCTGATTTTGAGTTTAACGTCCTGGCTGTTCCTGTTTTGGAAGCAGTTCTGCAATTCACTTGCAGCTGGAAGAGTTTTATTCACATGACAAGGTGCAGAGAGCTTAGCCAATGCCCTTACTTAGACTGCCAGTTGCTTTAGACAAGGCTTTCTGGCTTTATTCCATGAAGTCCAAGTTGCTTGCAGCCCACAGACACTACCAGAGCACAAACATTTAATCCCATTGCTCAAGTGCAAGCATGTCAGGCAGGTTTTCTGGTACTACTGAGGTTTCAAGAAAATGCATTCATTTCTACTGCTTTGTGATTCTATCCGCAGGCTAACACATGCCATCAGACTGTTTTTCCCATATCTTTTTTTTCTATCCAGAGGAAAGGGGGAGAAAAAAAACCCCAAACTATTTCACAACAAACTTAACCGCTCTGTGGAATTAATGAAAAGTTTCAAAACAGAGGGCAAAGCTGCCATTTACTGCTTCACAAAGGATTAAAGGAATATACAGGAGATGTACTTTGTAAGTTCTCCTCAAGGAGATGGCCTGCTTTTATGTAAACTGCCTTTCATCTTATCATATACTGTTCACACTGAGGATATAAAGTAGACAGGATATCAAGTAAGGCTATGAAATGATGCAGAAGGAAACAAGGCTCTTTTCAGCAGTTTATGTTCTGAAACACTGCTGAAACGCTCCAAGATTTCCACATCTCCCTATCTTTCTTGGAAATATGCTTGTGCTTATGTAAACCCCACATGCACCTGTGATTTATACTTTGAAACGGGACACAAATTTCTTGAGCAAACTGTTGGTTTAATCTATGTGTACAGAGTAAGTCTACTCGTGGGAATGATGCTAAGGCTTTCCCCTTAAGGGTAGTTTTTTGCTCTGTTAAATTATAAAGTTAACTTAGATTTTTATGAATACCTGATACTTTTCAATCAATATTGGCATTTACACTCAATTCTGCATAAAGAGATTGTGTGCCAGGGAAAATGATCATCCCAATTGTCTGGAATAGCTTGCCAAATAAATAGCACATTTCTTCCTGTTTCCTTTGGAAAACAGATCATTGACAATGCAACACAATCTAAACCACTATTTTTAACAGAATGTTCTGTGCAATGAGTTTGGAATTCCACAGAAGTACAAAATATCCATGCCCAGACACTGAATTTTATTCCAAGCCATTTTCACTCAAGGACCTTGTATAAACTGTTTTCTGAGTAAACTTTAAGATACTGAACTGTGAAAATACTGTAATGAAACTTCATTTTAAAGAAGACCTTAGTAAGATAGTATCAGGAAGATAATTTTTTCCCAGTGTCCAATTTCAGTGGTGCTAAAAGTCTTAGCACTTGAACTAGATGCAGTTGGGGCTGCAAGTACTCAGTGCTCCAGAAAAGCATGCCCACGTTGTCAGACTGGGCATAATTACATTTGGCTCCTCATCAAAGAGAACCACTCAGCTCACACACAAACCACAGGGCAGGACAACAAAGCCACAGATTTGTTATCAGCTATCAGCCACCAGGCTGATAGTACTGAGCCTGGTAAGGCAGATGCATGGTTTCCTTCCATCCAACCCACCCAACCACAGATCTCCTCATGCACGGGATGAACCAAAATAATTAGATGTCTTCAGAAGCAAGATAAGCTCCACTAATACTCACACAGCTTCTGGATCAGACTGCACTTATCAACGAGATGAGAGCATAATTAAAAGAGCTGAACCCAGCTGCACCAACCCAAGTAGCTGCATCTGTAAATTAAGTGGGATGGGACCCATTTTATATCATCAATGTTGTTTCCCATTGATTGAAAAGATCAGGTGCTAAAAGTGTTCCTTTTTATAAGACAGAAGTAGGTTGTTTAATGTGAATAGATCCAGGGAAGAGCATGCCATTGATACAGCTACACGTTTTTGTCTGATGCCTTTTTCCTTCTTTCATATATAGAAAAATCCTTTCCACTGAATATGTATACCTACTCATAGCTGCATAATTTACTGCAGTCAGTGACTGCCTAGAAAAACATGGATTAAATCAAAACATATTTTTATGATTTTCTTTGGCATAAAACAATATCAGTTCTTCAAAATAATTTTTTTTCTTCAGAGTTCCTGAACTTTCAATTTAATTATTTACATTTTAAAGGAACTGAATGGGATATTAGCAATGCTATGTAAAGAAACTCTATTATACTCTGATGCTAGCATTGGTATATCTCAGTTTTAGAAACAATGTAAGTCTCCTAAAGAGGTCAGTAGTCATTAAGCATATTACTAAATTTGAATTCAACACATTTGTATTGGCTCAATGAAATTTGTAAGAAAGGAAAAAGCATGCATCAAGGGTTCCAAAAATCAGGTTAGTATAACCTCCTGCAGGAAGGGTTGAAAAGCAAAAGAAATATTATCAGTACCTTTTCTGTTTTCTATTATTGTAAAAAAATGGTTCCAAAAATTTCAGTTTATGTGTATTGTAGTTGACATCCTCATCATATTATCTGCTGCTTCTATTACTGAAAATTTCAGTCTTGGATACAGATAATATACCTTGTTTAGTAACATCTGCGTGCAGACTGCAAAGTATTAAGGGTTGGCTGGATTACTAGAGCTCAGTTTGGGAATTTGGCCACAGGCTCATTCTTTCTATATGTCTGGCCACAAAGACAAAGGAATATTTTTCTAGGGGAACAACTGAAACGTCAGGGGGAAGAAGTGAACAGAAACAAAGAAGAAATATTATTTAATTTTTTTTAATCACAGAAGAAACATTTTAATTCTTCTAACTAAAAAAACAGTCTAAATACAGCAACAAATGCACGAGCATAGAGTAGAAAGATCATGTCTGAAAAGGTAAAACATCTTTTAGCTATGCTCACAGAACAAAAATAACATGTTTGAGTATCACTGTCTAGTTGGACTCTGCCCCAGAAATGAGACTCTTTTAGGTGCTCAATTTTAGCAAGAAAGGCATGTCTCCTTTCTGGTCCTTTCACAGAAGGCCATGGGCAGCCAAGGCTGCATTCTGGGTGCCAGGTGTGCAGCAGGCAGCTGTGCTCCTGGGAACAAGGCTACTGCAGAGCCATGGATCTGCCCTGCTGATCCACACTGCATGGCTAAGTCTACTCCATGCTTAGCAGCCACAAGGCTTTTTTTCTGCCCAGCCCCAGGAACAATTTTCACAGCTCAGTCTCTTTCAGGTGTTCAATCCCTCTTCAAAGAGGGCTGAATTGAGTAGAGAAGCAGCAAATACCTAACATAGTTGCCTTCATTTTGTGTATTTGTGTATTTGTCAAACTTTTTTTCAAGCACAAGTCACTTAATAGCGTGTGAACATTATCTATTCTCTAAATGTAGCTTCATACAATTCTGACACCTGCATCTGGGAAATGTGCACCCCTTTTGACTGTGTTAGATACCAAACTTCTACTTCTGAAAAAGTTAAGATAGATTCACCTCTGAAGTATTTCTCTGAAAAAGTTTCAAGTTCAACCACCATTCATTGTCCAAACTTCTTGTCATGGTTCAGACAGCCAAAACTATGTATCGCTGCATTGTTCACCTGAACCAGTGAAAAACAAGACTACCAGCTGCTTTTATATGTATATCTATGCCTGCTTTTATTCTGCAACCTGATCGAGGTAATGCATGAATTAAGAAATGTGTTTACTTCTTTAAAGAATTAAGCAAGAATCATGCAATCATAGAATCATTAAAGTTGGAAAAGTCCTACAAGATGACTGAATCCAACCTTTGGCCAAACAACAGAAAGCGAAATGTATTCTGGGCTGGATCCAAAGCAGTGTGGGCAGCAGGGCCAGGGAGAGGATTCTGCCCCTCTGCTCTGCTCTGGTGAGACCCTAGCTGCAGTGCTGCAGCAGCTCTGGGGTCTGCAGCACAGGAAGGACATGGACCTGTAGGAGAGAGTCCAGGGGAGGGACACCAGCATGACTAGAAGGATGGAGCACCTCTCCTATGAGGAAAGGTTGAGAATATCAGAGTTGTTCAGGCTGCAGAAGGGTAGGCTTCAGGGTAACCTAACTGTGGCCTTCCAGTACCTGAAGAGAGCCTGCAAGAAAACTGGAGATTGTTTTCTAGAGCATATAGGGATAGGAAAAGGGAGGATGGCTTCCAAATGAAAGAGGGTAGGTTTAGATTAGGCATTAGGAAGAAATTCTTTACCCTGAGGGTGGCGAGGAACAGCAACACTTGTCCAGAGAAGTTGTGGAAATGTTTAAGGCTATGCTGGACAGGGCTGAGAGATGTCTGGCCTAGTGGAAGGTGTCCCTGCCTGTGGGATGGGGGTACTGGGACTTGATTATCTTTAAACTCTCTTCCAACCAAAACCACACCATGATTATGCCAAAATAAACATTTAGATTTGTTTGTTTGTTTATGGGTAAGGGATTAATAACACTTAAAAGTCACCTAAATAATTATGGCTTATATAAAAGAGGAATGCAGTTTCAAGAATAAGCTTATCTAATCACTTACTTCCTTCCATGAGATACGTTTAAAGTATTGTTGAACTGCACATGTAGAAACATCATCTCTTAGGTCTCCTTAGGTCAAAAATAATCCCTTGAATTCCCCCTGCAACCACCAGGCAGTGTGCTCACATCCAAGTGCAGAGGTATGAGCCCTACTCACAGACATTAATTCAGATTAAGCATAACTGCTTACCTTGGCAGGTAAGAGCTGAAAGTCACACTCGTGGAGGCAAAAGATACACTGAGGACCTGCTTCCCAGGCTGGAGAGTGAGGAGAATAGTGAGGTGGGAATCTGCAGGTGGATGGTCAAGAACCGCACTGGCCACACAAGCCACAAGAGCACATGTAAACTCTGAGAGTTTACAAGAAAGGCTTGTATCTGGGCAGTGAAAGAGGTAGAAATACCAGTGAAGGGAAAAAAGATGGCTGAACAGACGGGCTGGTCAAACACGAGAAAGAAAAATCAGATTAAGCAGAACGTATCCTTTTTACCTCAGCAGTGACAGGGAAAGTCACCTGGGCTTAGTCACTTCCTTTTTTAACCAGAATTTCTGAATTAATAAGTCATGCCTGAAGATTAAACTCCACAAGTCTGCTTTCAAGAGTGATTGTGCTGCTACCACACATCTTTTTGATTATGAAACCTCACCCGCCATTCACAGTGGATATTTAAGTAGCGTTTTCTGTAGGAAAATGCTGATTTTTAGCATGCATATTTAGTATATAGGCACTGTAATGGTCAGCCTGAAATCATACTGGGCTTCATGCCTTAAAAACTCAAAGGAAAAAGACAGCAGTCTATGTCTCCAACAATTTACAGTTTAGGTACAGCAATAACCATCAGTCAAATTTGAAATGATGGGTTTAAAAGCAAAAGATGACAACACTGGTAATTTAATTATTGTCCTCCTTTGAGTGGTACCGTGGCTAAGAAATAAAATCTTTTAAGAAGGATTTGATGGTTAATTAAAAAATGGAGATGCCCAAAGATTCCCTACAGGGAGGTAAAACACAGAAGGAGCTAGCAGGTGCTTTGCTTGCAGCATGTACAATGCAGGCTGGCATCATGGACTTTGATATGGGAATTCACTTCAGCACTCAATGAGAAACTAATAGTAGGGATGGGATAGTGTCCATGGCTTTGCAGGAGAGTACAACTAGATCACAACAGTTCTTTTCAACGGAGAGGGGAAAATCAGCAATACAGATGAAGTGGTCAAAGCAGTGACACTGTCAAACCAGAAAGAGAGAAAATTTATCTTAGCAGTTTTACATTGGACTGATTTTACTTACTGAAGCCACTACAAGGCTGAAGATTACTTCAGGTAAGGAAATAATGGATGAATTTCATATATAGGGATGAAAAAAATATCTCCTGTATCTTCAATGCAGGACTTAGACTTAACCAGAGTACCAGCCTGTGGAAAAATCAAAGACAGTGCCCCAGATTATGGGGCTCAAAGACTGGAAACATAGAGGTTTTATCCCCAGTGACTAAAGAGAGAGGGAAAAAGACCTTTGAGAAAAAGGTCATGACTCACCCAGCAGCTCAAGAGGTGAGCCAAGATACAGTTTGCAATAAAGGAGGTATGTCACTTTTGGGATGCAGCAGCAAGGAGGCAGGTGTAGGATTTGCATTCATGGACCAAAAGAGAAGAACCAAAGAGTAAGAAGAGAGTTCTCAAAAGCTCCCTCACATTTAGAAATTATTTTTTCCTGGCAAAAAGTAAGTTTGAGTCTTTATTTTGAACGATAACTGTGTTTTCCATTGGCCTGGAGGAGATTCTGCCTCTTACAAAATTGAGCCTGACAGAAGTGACTTTGTGCTGCATATTCCACCCAGTTTGCTTGCACTGAGACTTGTGGTGCAGTCTGTGATCCTGTGCAGTAGTACGCTGGTTCAGTGATGCAAATTTGAGGGGAGACAGCCAGCTCCACCAGCTACAGGCAAACAGCAGCAGTACCACAGCCCATGACTGAAAGAAGTGTGATTCTGTTGATTTTTAGATGCAGCTGCTCACACCTTGGGCTTCCTCCTAGAGCTTGATGGCATCCTATGTGACAGATACTTGACAAAAACACTTAGAACAGAAAAGGTGTAAGGTCACCAAATCCTGACATGATGTATTACAAGAGAACAGGGTAATTAAAAAGGGAAAAACAACTGGATTTTCTCAAAGAGCTCATAATATTCAGACCCTGGAAAAGAGATGAGCTACCAAAAAGAAAGTATTTTCAAAGCATATACTGCCCTCCTGTGTACAAATCTGCATTAAATCCAACAGCTGCAACCTATTTAAAAAAACCAAAATAATACGGTGCTGTGGTGTCCCAGATAATGTAGGAACAGTGGTAAAATCCTGGCACTAGGGAACAAATTGAAGAGAGTTCACAACACAGCTGTCATCAATGAGAAACTAATCACTGCCATGGGCCTTCATCCATCTTTTATGAAGAAGATCATGCTGTATCCCTAGCACCAGAAGCCACGAGAGCTGCAGAACTCCGCAAAGGCAAAGCAGCCCCAAGCTGCCTCTGAACCCCATCAAAATCACAAATTGTCCACAAAAGACGGACTGCTTTAACTAAAAGTAATTTCTTCCAATTAAAACTTCAAACAAACAATCTGACTTTGGCACACTCCTGCTTAAATACTTACCTGTGCAGAGATAATTTCTTTTTTTGATTATTCTTGATACCTTCTTCAACAGTTCTGTTTTCTTGGAAAAGGAAAGAAAAAAAGTATTTTAGCGGTATTAAAAGAACTTCAATGTGAAAAATTACCTGTTTATTTCTGTTAGACAATGCTAAGCTGTGCGGAGATCCTACTGCTCTAGTATACATCACTTCACAGTGTAATGAAAGTTATACTCACCACTAAATACTTCTCTTCTGCTTTTTATTTTAGTTTGCCCTTTTCAGAAAAGCAGGTCCTCAAGCAACTGTGGAGCAAAACTGAGAGCAAGTTCACAGCCACAGTGACAGGTACACAATCTCTGTTTCCCATTTCAAGTCGTATTTGCACTTGCAGCTCTAAATATTTAATTGAAAAAGTTTCTTAAAAACATAGTAAGATTGATTTAAAGAAAATAAATATTTGTCTTCTAGGCATACCATGGCTTCCTAACACAATTTTAAAAAATCAGATAACTCAGTTACTATTTTCAAAAATCCATCATAATCTTTATAAAAGCTAAGTAAAAACTTCAGGTGCTAAGTAGACCTGAGTAGCTAAATTATCACAATGTTTACATTGTACACTGAAGAAGAGCATTATTGCTGAAATAGATTCTTTATTTCCTGAAACATTCCAAAACAGCAGTATACACAGTTGTAATCAAATATTAAGTCATATGACATTATAAGAAAGCATTGATTAGTGCAATTGGATTTTGTAAAAGATCTATCAAAAAGATTTATTCGCATTAAAACTCATTTTACATAAGCAACTGTTAATAAAACATTACAATTTTATTCTTTGTAATAAAGTACTGAAAATCAACAGTAGTTTTAGAGATCACTGTACCTTTGTAAGTGCAATGTGATTTATGCTGCCATTTTAAATACAAAACACTATGACAATAAATTAACAACTCAACAAATGGTGATAGACCAACAAAACCATGCTGACCCAGCTGGATGGCAATTTCCAGTGAATGCTACCTTTTTTTTTGTGCTTCTGCAACATAAATATACTGCTTTGTATTGCCAATGGTAGGATTTTGTAAGATATGTTCCTAGCGCTAAAAAAGTACATTACCCCAAAAATTTTATTTATGGCACAGAAAAAGTTAAATTATCTCTCTGAAGTTTAAGGTTCAGGCAAGTTTAAATTAACTTAATTATACAAAAGAAAATGTACTGAAAACACTAGAAAAAAATTCAAGCACATACATAAGTACCCAAAAATTCAAAATAAAATGCATGATGCCTTTACACTGAATAAATTATCTCAGAACTTCAGTACGGCAAAGCTGCCCAAAAGCAAAATCTCCTTGTTTGTTCCAAGGAAATATTCTTGTATTTTGTAGACATGTAATACTTTCTTCAGTTCCAAATGCCAACACTGCCACTGTTAGTCTGATAACAATGCAGCTGTTCAGGTAACTGTTTAAGTGCAATATTTATTATTTGGTAAGATGTTCATTTTTTAAAAATGACATGGCGTTGTAGATGGTTACAGATTAAGATCCCGGGGAAAATAATACTGCATGACCCTCCTTTTCCAAATCCTTTTTACCCAGCCAGCTGGGTAATGAAATCTGCATTATGTGTTTTCCACTGCTGAGGGGCATCCTTCATCAATAGCAGCCATCTCTCCAGTTCCCATCCCGTATCGTGCTCAGTGACGACAGTGGTTTTGGAGGCTGAAGGAAACTGTATTAACCAAATGACAAAAGGGGGGGGGAAAGGAAAATGAGGTCATATTTCCTGTGGAAGATCAAAGTAAAAGACATCATTTACTCCTGCAGTGACAATGGCTTTGGGGCTTGCTTAGAGACATCCCTCTGGTATATATCTGGCAGCGTATTAATGCCCATATAAAGATCTATGGTGAAATTAAGGCCACTTCCAATCAATGAGAAAAGCATGAAAGATTTGTAAGAAGGAACTGAGTGAATAACTGTAACCATTAATAAGATGCCTCTAAATAGTAAGATTTGGTTTTTCAGGGCTAAAGAGAGTAAACACATATTTTTGTCACTATGGGCAGCAGAGATCTAATGGGAAACACTTTCCAAAAAGCTACTGTGCTCAGCATGCTCGTGAAAAAACAGCAGTTTATAAAAATACTGTGCAAGCAGTGAAGAATTTATCAGCTGAAGAACTCCACCGAGCTCTGCTCCAGACCCTCTTTGATCTGTCACAAGACATGACAATTTGTTTCCAGAGCCACCAGTACCAACACTGCAACTCCTGATGGGAACTCACCATTCCTTGGGTCCCCACCCTCACACCAAGCTGCATCTCGCCCTCATCAATGAGGACTTGTAAACACTTCCTGACCATCTTCCAAACCTTCCAGGTACTACTGAGGCAACTATTTCAAGTAAAACTAAAAAAAGGCAAAACAACCACCTGACTTGATCTTACTGCCAACTCACTGGTAACACAGCAGGCTCTGTATCTAATTTGCCACAACTGTAATTTTGTCACACCCCAGTTTGTTGAAAAAAATGTGTTTCAATTTTGAGAAACTACTTCATATAAAAGCAGACCTCAGCCTTATTTTCACACTATTCTGCTTTTTTTATAAGTTACTGATGCCTCCTCTCCCTTCCGAATGCTTCTTGCTCTAAAAAGCCAAATGTATCTTGTAAAGCAGGTAGTTGGTAAGTTAATCATCAGAGCAACTTCAACTCTCTGCTACAACTGCTTTTTTAGTAGCAAAAACACTGCACTTAAGTAAAAACAGTTGGTTGAAGTTAGATTCAGCCAAGCTGCTTTTGTGCAGCTCCACTTCAGTGCAGCATCATTTATCTTTAATATAAATCCAGTTACTTGAGACTAAGAACATAATCTGCCTCTGCTGTTTTCTGCAACTGCTGCTTTCATTTCCAGAAGGAAGAAAGAAGAAAGAAGACAAAAGTATGTTTAATAATCTTAAAAAAAAAAAAAGAAAAAGAAAAAAAAAAGAAAAAACCAAAACCAGAAAACAAACCAGAGAGGAAAAAAAAGCAACCCAAAAAACTAGCTAACTTGAAAATCATTGTAAGAATACTTCTATGTATCCAGAGGTGAATCTCTGCTACAGGGGATTGACAGGAAAACATGCTAGCAATGAAAACCAAAACAAGCACAAGCTGTAGGTGTAATATCACATTGTTTGAGACAATGAAGTTTTGGAGGGGCTGTGGTGCATTTCCACTTCTCCATCACCAGGCCGGATAGCAGTGACTGGCTCCAGTACAAAGCAGCAGGAATAAGCAAGCCCTGGCTCCACAGGTATGCTTACATTCCTGCCACACTTGTGCCTGGTATCTGGCATGATCCAAACCCTGAGCTGCTGTCTGACTCTCTGGCTTTGGCTGGAACCTGTCTGTAGCCTTGTTTGGAAACTGCGAATGTTGACCCCGATCACCATCAACGCTACTCTAGGCTGGGCACTGCAGGGAAGCCCAGCTGTCCCACTCAGCTCCCTGCTCACCCTGCCCTAAGGGCAGCTGCCCCCACTGCCCTTCACACTGCATAAGGTCAAAACAGAAAACTGGAAGGTGAGGTTTGCAAGAAGCCCGGAGATTGGAGTCAGAAAGGGCTGAGGGTTGTGTAAATCCACTCAACAGGAGCAAAAAAAAAAGCATTGTCAAACTTCTGAGGCTAAGAAGAGATGGATTACACCACCACAATTTCTTTACACTACTTGAATCTCTGATGGTAAGGAGAAAACCAATTAATATTTAGTCAAGTTATTTATCGGTTATTATAATTTTATATTACAGATTATTAAAAGCACTCCCTCATCCAGTGTTTTATTCTGTGCAGTAAATACTGAAGTGCCCTAATATAATGTTTTAAGAACCCATTATAAGTATCTAAAATACCTGTAACTTGGCTACTTCATAGTCCGGCCAAAGGTAGGAAGACACAGATTTGCTCTGAGTGTGCACTTCTACCTGAACATCTGATTTATTTAAAAAACCAAAAGACCTGTTCTATTTTTAATCAAGTCATGACTAAGAACACTATTTAAGTTTGAAAGAAGCTAGACTCTTAAACTGATAATCGGAAATACCATTCATTAGAAAATACCACTGTGAAAAAAACTGACAACTGAATTGCTTCCAAGAAAAATTTGTATAGACTGAAACTGCTTGTATTTTTCCACATGAATCAATAAAATTGAACAAGGGTGTTAAAGAACTGTAGGCTGAGCTCCAGTCTACCTGTGCTGGTTGAGTCCTATGAACTCTGCATTGCCACAGTGCAAAACCATCCATCTTCAATGACCACTGGTTTGGCTCTATGGCAACACAGGATGCTGCTAAGGTTTGAAGGAAAGGAGACAGAAGCCCAGACCTTCGGGACTATAAATAGCTTTGCTACTGATTTGAATCAGCTTCTAATAAAAACAGTGTTGAGAGTACAGTGTCTCAGTCTCCCACTGAAACATCTTAATTTTGTTTTTCTTCAATACTGTCTCTGGGATGAGAAGTTACAAAATAGGAAGGGACTGGTCTTCATGACCCAGAAAGGCTTCCTCACATGTTGCTATGAAAGATTTAAACACTCTGCAGAAGAATATGAAGTAGAGGAAAGGAAAAAGAAAAAAAGGAAAGAAAACCCTCAACTATAAAGAAGTCTAACTGAGAGAGTTTCCAGCTGAGAGCAAAGAAGGCTATAATAGAAATCTCATGGTACAGTCTTCATCAAAGAAGAAACCTGAAGGCTCTTTATCAAAGTTTCACTGCAGCTGGTCAAAACCTGTTGTCAGTCATATCAGTGTAATCCCCAAGTAAGTCAACCAAAGAGAGAATGTGAACAATTGAACTTATTCTGGATCTAGCCAGTATGTAGTGAAAGGTACGAAAATGACGACAGCTAAACAGTGACAGTTCATCCAACAGAAAATGAGGTGGTCACACAGCAGGCCCTCACAAGAGGAGGGATGTGTGCAATGGGAAGAAATAGTTGGAGGAATTAACACAAGTTGAGAGAAGTTTTTCCTTGAGAAGACTTAATTCCTATTAATTACAGAACATGCAGCTACGAGTTTAACTCCCAGCTATGATAAGGTGATTAAAAAAACAATCTCTTTAATCAAGACTATTTTATTGCTTGACCTAAAAATAAGTAATTTGAGGATGAGTTTCTAATTTTTTTTGCATGCAAAGATTTGCATTTGCTTAACAGTACAGCTTATTACAACTATGTGATATTCTAGGATTCCCTCTGTGCCTACTGTCTCCAAGCTGGAATTGAAAAGATGCTAGTTCAACCCAAGACTCTACTATCCAAGATATTTCCTTCTTCACAATACTGTAATCGTACAGCTTGCATTTTTAAAGACTACTGCCATTTACAACAACAGAGATGCAGCTTTTTCAATGTGAGCACTCTAATATTAGTGACACTGAAATAGCAGTAGGCACAAGTCTGGGAGAAGGTAAGCCACATCAGTTAATGATATAAGGTTTGTATTTGTTTGGATTTCTTACTGACAGGTGGCAATCCATTCCTATTTATATGTGATTACACACTATCCATTATCAATTAGTTTACTAGGGGCTACCAGCATGCATTGTCCATCACTATTTCTGGCAAGCAATCTTCATCCATTCAGTGACTCAGCACTGGGAGACTGGGAGAAACTTATGTTTTATAGTTCCATATTCAGGAGGTAAAAAATTCCACAATTTAACCTAAGCCATCCACCCAGAGACTGAGGCCTGTTTAACTCTCACCTTCGAACTGGCTGTGCAATTTTACTTCTGGGAATGCCACTCCCATTGACGGTCAGCGATGGTCTTGGAAGAGCACTGCGCCCTACAATGCCTTGACCAGCAGTCTTGTTTGGCATTGGAATCCCAGTGCTGGAGTACAGCTGCGAGTTACTGGACACTGGAATGCTGCTACTATTGCTACTCCCTTGTACCGTCGGGCTTACATAGGCAGTAGCTTTGAGAGGCTGTCTGACAGACACTGGAAAATGTCCCACACTGTGAACTCGGTGTTGAAGCTGTCCTGGTGATGGAACTGTGAAGAGTGGTAGAAAACAAAGCAGCGAGGTCAGTATGCAACAAAAAAAAGACTATGTAGTAATGCTCATTTCTAGAAAGATCTGAATAAGGATAAATACATCATTAGACAATTTACTTGCTGATTACAAACTGCTGAAAAACATCTTGAATCCAATACTGTATCCAGTTACACTGCACAGAACTAAAATATCCTGTTCCACCCCCATCCTGAAAAAAAATCCCAGTCCATATTCATCCTTCCTTCTCCCCTAAAAGAGATTAAATTAGCCATTATAAGCACACTAAATCCACCTACGCACTTGGAGCTTTAAACAGGAGAAACTGCTGAGGGTATAGATTAGTCACTGTTAGGTGATTTTGATTTTTGTGAGGTGGCTTGCAACAACTGCATCTTGTTCAAGCAAAATTGCATTAAAGCACTAAAAAGCATCACAGAAGTTTAAGGTTTATGCAGAAAAAACAATAAAGAGGGTATAAAAGGTCTCAAATGTAACAGCATATTCCACAGCTGATGTTACATAAACTATCATTTTAAGTCAATGCTATGAGCTCCAGAAGCTCTATATATAGATTTTCTACCCAAGCCTGCCCTCTGGCGCACATTTGGCAGGCATCACTTTCTGAGACCAAAAGCAAACTGTTAAAAGCCTGAAGCATATAAATTAAGACACTATATTTAGAGCAATCCTTTCTCAAGTCTTTGAAAAAAAGGACATTTATAAACCATTTAAAGACACAGGAAAAATTGCATGGGAGTGATTCAACTAAACTATACTGTCAATATATTTTTACGGAACACTTATCATAATATAGCTCATAAAATACCCCAACACAGCCACTTACTATAAATTGTTTTTCTTAAAGCTATTTCAGAGAAAAAGGAATTTTATACATACACATATAGAAGAGCAAGAACACACAAAAAATATGTGTTTCTAAAATAATAAAGTCTCAACGCATGACCATGAAAATCCATATGGGAACCTGAACTATTTCCATTCTCATATTCAAGCAGAAAAAAAATACAACAAAATAACCCATCAGTCAAGAATATTTTCCAGAAAAGAAACAATTTAATTGTTTTGAAGACATTTCTAACTTTTGCTAAAATTTGAAAGAAAACACCCACAGGAAAAGTTTTTGCCAAATTCTCCCTCCAAAATCTCACAGGAAATGGAGAGCCTAAGTTAAATCCCTTCTTCCCAAATTATTTATTTTTTTCCTCTTTGCTTCTGCCTGTGTCCAGTGAAATCCATTTCTATTTCCATTTGAGAACCTCAACCACTGTGCTAGAAAAGATGGGTTTGGATCTTGATCTATCTTGATCACATTCTACACTAATAATGCATCTACTAGATCAACACTCCCTTCATCTCCCCATCAAAAAGTCACCTAAATTAAACCAATTACAGAATAACTTTAATTCCACCACTCAAAAAGTATATTAGAGAATCTAATCTTCTGTTCATTGCATTTCCTCAGAAGAAAGTGGCTCAGCTTCAATAGGAGAGAGATCATGTATTTTAAGATAGTGCTTATACTATACTAGTGTTTATACTAGCGCACTGTACAACTGTACAACAACAACTATTGTATAAATTACCAAGAAAAGCAGTTTTTCAATTGTAGTACCAAAACTAAAAATGTGAGCTTACAGTAATTCAATGCATTTTTGTTCCTTCCACAATATTACTATTTATTATTGCTATTATTATTATTATTATTTCAGTTTTAATGCTGGCACAAGATAAATGGGCAAAGAAAAAAAAAAAGTGAAGAAACTTTTAATAACAAGACTGGCAGAATTTGCTTTCCAAAACAGCAACTTTGAAAATCCTGAGGTGTATTACAATCTGGTGCAAAAGAACAGTTTGCTTTTAATCTTTCATAGAACAACGGATCAGTGAGCAGGACATGTATTCTACCCCTTCATCGATCCCTTGCACTCAGGCAAAGAACACAGGTACTTACTACACGACTGCATCCTTGCAATCCCATTACTGGCCCCATGCAAATTGGAGTCAAAGCTCTGACTATTCCTCACAGTGACAGGAGAACCAGCAAAGCCAGCAGTACTGCTAATGGCAGGGGTGCTTGGCATCCGAGCGAGGTTAGGCATGCTTCTGCGGAGTTTGTCTGGAGCAAAAGAACACAACACCCAGAGTCAGGTCAGAATCTCCAACAAACACAAGCAGCCTCAGAGTCGTTTCTGTAGAAAACCAAAATTATAATAAACTATTTCAACAAAAAGAAAGGTTTTGCTCTACCAGAAGAATATAAGTATGTTCTTGACAGCCTTCAAATTGAACCATTATGGCTACTGTAACAGCATGGCTATTCACAAGTAATTTTAAAGACACGGATACGCAGTACATCTGCGGAACTGCAAGGATTTAAACAATAAATAATGATGAGCTTCACATAGATGTGTAAAGTAGATCAGGTGAACCATGCCCTAAATGTGCCTGTTTCTTTTAAGAATACAAAAGCAAGTCTGCCCTGGCAGTCACAGCTGTTTACTCGGTGGATGCCTGAAGACAGGAGAGTAATCCATCCTAAGTGACTGAAGTCTTGCTTTCAGGTGCCAGTAAGACACTAAATAACTCCATTCAGAACCCGATTTTCTAAATTTCTTTCAAGTTAAGTTTCTGCAGGCAGCCACATGTAAAAAAACTGCAAAATCTTGATGCTGTTCAGTTGCTTGGAGCCCTGGGTTGATATAAGAATTTTCAAATCTGGTGTTTCTCCCTCCTACCTCACTTGTGCTACCTGATTCGGTAGGCATTTTCAGGCCGAAGGGAGATGACTCAGTTTTGTACAATCAGAAGGGACTGGGAAAAAGGGACAGACTGACATGAAGACTTCAGTAAAGCACTGCTGTGGGAAAACAATGGGCATTTATTAAATTGTCACTGACAACATCACCAAGGTTTGCCTCTTGGCCAGGTTCAGAAGCACAAGTGCTGTGCCCTGCCAAGGTGGCTACGCCCCCCCTCAGAGGTCACCAGCTCCTGTTCCTGATAGGTTCCAAAGGCTGCAACAGAAAGCAGGGGTGTGCTTGTCTTGTAACAGCAGCTATGACTGCTCTCTCCCACAGCGAGCAACACACTTCCAGACTGATGTTTTGGTTTTACGCACAGAACAACACAGCACACTGCTTGGAACTGCTGGCATGGGTCAACCTCCTGGCTCTTACAGCAAGTTCAGTTCACAGAAACAGCAGATTTATTCAGGAATCTCTGCTGGTCAGTCCACATAAATATGCAACCTATTTAGCACCATCATTAGCTCCTCTAATCCTTAAAGCTGCTAACAACTGAAAAGTAATAAGCAGTGACAGTACAGTTGTATCTGTGCAAGTTATTAGGAGTCACAATGATAAAACAGTTACCAGGCTTTCAAAACTGTCCTGGTGATGCAAACAATAGCACCCATACAGCTACTGGATGTATCTATTTCTAAAATATTCAAGAATTTTACAAACTGAAGAGGGAACTGTCACCCTATGATGCAATCCTGGAGCAAGAGTGGCAAAAAAATAACAAATATGGGATGTCTGTAGCTACAGTTAATTTTTGAGTCCTAGCCTACCCTTTTGAAGTCCTAGGTCCTGAAATCCTAATTCAACATTACAGAACTTGACAAAAAAAGGTTTGAGCAGCAGGATGGCGGTAGGGAAGACAGCATTGCATAAAATAGCTTTTTAAGTATCATGCTGTAATTCTTTGGACTTTATATGCTCTTCCACTCAGGGACTACATCAGCCACCCCAGGCATTATTTGTGTCTTGAACTGTCCAGTGGATGCAGCTACAATAGCAGAAAAATAGGTACAGAAGTAGCTTAGATTTCCTCCATGTTATGGCTGGCTCATCTTTTGTCTCCTGTTCATTAGTCCCTTCTTGTTCCAGCAGCTTGCTCTGCTGCTCATTCATTCAGTCCTCAGGCAGCAGATTCCTGCTGCACCTGCAAATTCTTATCCATCAAGCAGCTGCGTTACTTCTTGGATGGGTCCTGTGTCTGCTGAGATAAATGGCCCTGAAAAGCAATGAAAATAGCAGGTCAGTTTTGTGTTTGGGGAAAAACTAGATACGTTCGCCTTGATGGCATTTCGCAGCTTTCATCTCCTTGGATGATGCATCCTCTTTCATCTCCTTCTTGAAGTTTGTTCTGTCACCTGCTTCCCTCCTAAGAACAGTGGAAATAGTCTTACAGACATTTTGTTTGAAAATGAAACGATGGCTCTTGTGAGCTTAATATATGGAAGCAGAAAGTTGGAATTATGTGATTTCAGTATTATTTCAGGCCACTGAGATGTGACTAGATATGAACTTCCTGGAAATATACGAGAAGAAAACAAAAGTATTTTTCCAAGTTGCCTTCCTTTTCAGACCTCTTAGCTCTTCCAAGACTGATGAGAAAATTAACAGAGGAGAAGGAGTAGAGATGTATTCTCAGTTGAGGAAAATTTGCTCAAATAGTTGTGTTTGTGATGAACAGCGGAATTTGCTACAGTTTCTGCTATCTCTTCTCCTCTAATCTGGTTCAGTGGCAAACCTAAAATATCATCAGTTGCTTGCAGTTTGTTTTGCTAGAAAGATGTGGATAGTAACACCAGTAAGGGACTTCAAATGACCCACACCTGTTCAAGAAATGAGTGGACATAGCACTTGGTGCCATGGTCTAGTTAGCAAGGTGGTCATCAGTGACTGGAGTTGATGATCTCCGACAGCATCCACAGTTATTACTGTGACCCACTACTGAGTCTCAACTATAATTTAGGCTGAAAAAAATATAGTATTTGAGTAGGATGCCATATAAAGCATCACAGGCGTATCTTCGCCTTTTCCAGCCTTCTTTGAGATAAAATACCATGACCTACAGACATTTTATTGTTGAGGTATTTGTATGTGTGGAGAAAATTCAAAGATGGATAATGCAAGGGGAGCTAATAATCAGTTCCTGGTTCTTGCCACCTTCTAAGGATAATTTATGCATATACACACATTCTTGTCATTGCATGAGCTTTCTTTAGGCAGCATACACTGCCCTTTCACATATCTGCAGTAGAATTGCCTACTGCATGTTTATACTTTTCCCCAGATGTGGCATCCATGCTCAATTAGCTCATTGTCTCTACAGCACAAGAAAAGCTGAGACTTGTGAAACACAGGATCCTATGCCCTCAACTGAAAATGTACATGAAAAGGCCACCCCCCACAGCACAGATCATATTCACCACTGCTAGAAACAGGTCAAAAGGCAGGAAAAGGTGTCACTTCTTTGTCAAACATATCACAAAATGATAGTGAAGACAACAGTTCACCTCTCACCCAGCTGCTTCAGTTGAGATTTTTTACCAGGAAATTCTTCCCCTGATCCTATCTCTTCTCTGAAGTCAGCTTGGGATCAGTGGCCCAGCTTCTTTCTGGCAGGACACCAGAACAGGCAGCACCGGCTTTCTGTCTTCTGATCCCTGCACCACTGGTGGCCGTCCCTGTTCCACTGCTTCTTTTTTGTCCCTTCCCTGACCTAATACTATCACTGGCCAAAGGTTAATTCCATATAGCATGCAGATAGACTTGTCCTCAGAGCAAAGCTGCCCCAGAAGAGGTGCACTCCTGGTGGGCTGCCACATGGGGACTTCGGTAGCAGTCCTTGGTCAATACCATCTTCTATCTGCCAAAATGCCTCATCCAATGAGGTTCTTGCAAGGAAGGCTTCAGTTGACTCTACAGTGAAGTCTCTTAAAACATGTTTATTCCTTCACAGTTATTCTCTGCAAGTGTTCTCAATGTTTTATTTGAACAAAAGGACTCCCAAATCTCATCAAAAGCACAGAAGTGTGATACAATAAACCAGAATTATTAGTGTCTCAGAGAAATCTGTATCACTGTTTGAGCTTTGTTAGCAGTTTCTCACACATATATTAAATCCTTCAGACAAATCCTGCAAATTCAATTCTGCCTTATCTGTACTGTATGCAGGAAGGTATAGGTTGGGGTAAAACCATAAACCCATGCTTCTCAATTTTAAATATTATGTTCTGGATTACGTAGACATTCAGAGTGTGTTCTGAAATCCTTAACAAACTTGTAGATTCTATTACAACTCCTCTTGTAGACTGTATTGCAACTTCACTTCATGGGATTAACTTCTCTTCCTCATCTCTGAAGACCCAAGATGAGTATCTGTGTTATGTGACATCCTAAATACACCAGGGTCTTTTTAATGGTCTGTGAAATCACAAGCTGATACAACAGAGACATTAGTGTGTAAAAACACAAACACAGATTAAAGCAGGTCCTTCAATTAAGTGAGTGATGCCGTTCTCAATAATGCAAATACCTACATTTTATTCAGAATTACTACTTCATCCCATCCTGGCTTCACATGCATATGTCTCCCACCATAGACAGTTAGAGCCAAATAAAGATTTTTCCATTAGCTTTCCATGAGTTCTCCCACTGATGACTGTCCTCAATATAATCCAAAGGTGGCAAAGTAAGACTATTTCACTCCTTTTCTGTAATAAAAGTCTGCAACAATTTCCTTTCTTACTGAGCAAGAGAGGTTATGATCAGAAAACACTTTCTAAGTCTATGTTGAACCCATATCTAAACACAATGTACTCTGCTTTTCTGTGTCTGCCTGGAGTTTGCTTAAAAAACCCAAACAAACAGAAACCACACTTACAGCTTTCAAAATGAGGCAACTGCTAATGTCCAGAACATTTTTGAAGTGTAGGCAAGGAAGTTACTCATAAGTAGTAATTTCTGGAAACTAAAAGCAAAATTTTTCAAGTAAATGGAATTTGTAGCCTGTTTATGAAGGTATCGGCCAAGCCAAAACCTTAAAAGGGAAGTGAAAAGGTAATAGAAAATATATATTAAGATTAACCAGATTGAATGCACTGCTATCCCTTGAACCATGTATTTTTCATCCACCCTTTCTTACTGACTTATAATAAACTCCTTCTTTACCTGGAATAATTTGTCCAAAATACAAAGTTTCCAATTTTCATGTATTATAAAAATGGACACTTTAAAATGCACATAAAATAAGTGGTGCCAGGATAAAAGGCTGTGAGCAAGCTGATCTCAAGAGATGGAAAGTGGGCCTGAAGACAAGAAAATAAATCCCATTTTCAGAATCTTGTCTATCCTGGATTTGATCACTCAGGATGATTTCACAACACTATAGTTAACCATTACTTCTGGTTCCAGAAAATCAAAAGCATATAGGGCAAAAATAAAATTACTAAAAAGAAATAAAATATGTTTTTAAAAAGTTGAAGTGAAAGCAGTTACTTCTGCATCAAAGCAACAAAAAGAATGTATATTTATGGACAACATAAAGCAAAAACCAGTTGGTTTTATGACTTTCAGTGGTATTTCTTACATGAAAATTATTATATATAAAGTATTCTTGATATTAATATAGTTAGCAGTGTTTTAAATTGCTAATCAGTAACTTCTACAAATCAGCCTAAGGGGAGACAGACATAAGCATAAATCTTTCCACTACAAGCCTATTAACAGCTTTATTAAAGTAAAAAACACACAGTAACTAGACAAACTCACTTCAGCTAATTACAACAGATAGTTAAAAGCTGTTCACATCTTGTCTCTCTCAGATTTTCTTTAAATTATCTATTTCTGACCCACCAACCAATTACAAAATCCCTGAAAATCAGAATACCTTAAAAAGTTTACAAATGGAATTTTTCTGATGTCAGAAAATTCAGCTGATTTAGGAAGAGGGTGTAATTAAACAAGAAAATCAAAACCAAACAGATTTCAAACAAAACTTATCTATTACTATATTCTCGCCAGAACTGGCAATAAAACCTATTAGAAAGCAAAGGTAACATACCTCTCTACAGCCACTCTACAGAGAGTGACTGTTTTAATGGCATCCCACAGATCCTGGACAGTTTATGGAATCTAAACAGCACTGGCACAGAGTGATGGGGAAGCCAGAGTGCATCAAAGTACCTCACGTACTCCATCCAGGCAGCTGAATTAGGCCCTTCATACACAGGTGGGCACCCACATCTCAGCATTTAAATGTAGGTGCTTCTCAATAATACTATTGCAACCAATATTATACTCCTAAAAAATTAAAGTTTTCCAGGTTTATCCACCTTCATTTTATTTTTCACATGCAGGGAATTAAGTACCTCAACTAGAGGAATGCCTCTATTGAGGAAAATGTGCAAAATTTGCACAAACAAACATCATGCCAAACAAATGCCAAATAAACATCACCAAAAGCAGCATCCCTCAAACTATGTGCCTAAAGGCAAAAGAAATATGTAGACTAGTATAGGGTAAATATTGTGTCAAAGTCTGGGATTTTTACCCCAGACTGAGTGTCAAAATTCAACAGTTACTTGCTGCTTACTCTTCTTTTATGAAAAGCTCTGTGAATGCCCAGATGAAGCCGAGGCTAGACCCTTGACTGCACATACAAGAACGTAAGTGATCTCTTTGCTAAAACACAAAGGAATAAAGATATAGGAAGACTGTTGGAATGACCAAGAGCAGCACAACATGTGGTATGTGTTACTTATTAATTAATTATGGATTTCCATATGTTCTCCATGCTTTCCACATGTACTGAAGGCTGAAACTGAAGGTTGAATTTTTCTATCTTCCACACCCTTCTTTCTGAATTGCCTTGGTAAACTAACAGTGAGGAATGCATCATCCTTCACAGTGAGCTTCAGATGAATTCTTGTTTTGCAGTCTACCTCCATTTCAGTGTGTAGGAATTCTTGAGAGACAATGAAATTGTTGCCAAGATGGTAAGTGCTGATGAGAAGATGTTGTAATACCACACAGACATACTCAGTACACTGAACATTGACTCCTTATGTCCTTGTCTGCCAAAAGAACACAGCAAACGTAAAATGTTTCTCACCATCAGTATGCATCGCTTACGTGGATCAGAGCTGCATGCATTAGAGACTGAAGGTGTAGAAGCTGAGGAGATAATTCCCATCTGAAGACAGCAGTACTGACTATTCTAGCACTGTTTGTCATTCCTGCAAACAGGTAACTGAAATCATGTGTCCAGCTGCTGGATTATGCAGCTCAATGTTCTGGAGAATAAAGCTGAGCAGATGATAAATCCAGTGGTCTTTCACATGTACACATGTCATAGTTAATAAACTAGGAGTCTAATGTTTTTAGTGCCTTAAATGTTTCCACGCCTTTCCATGCAGAAGATCTAATGCTTGAGTTCCACTAACGTGGAACATGAAAAAATCATTCAAAACACATTTGGGAGCCACATAAAACCATGCCAGCAACACATCATTCTCTTATTCCTGAACAAAAATGCCCCAAAGCCTTCTTTTCTAACTCCCAACATTTCTGCAAGCCCAGCAATGCTGTCCCATTCTTGTACCTCCCTGACAAGAGAAGTAACATTAAAATTAATATGGCACAAATGCTATACCAATAGACACCCACGCTGCTTTACTACCTTCTGTTATCACCTCTCCTTCTCTACTTGTCAACCATATTTCCATGCTATGGCTTACTTTGAATAGAAGTGGTTTGGGCACCAACCTGTCATGTCTTGCTTGTCAGAAAAGCAATGTGCATACCTGTAACACCATAAATAGCAACTATATGTTGTTTTGAACAACACATTTATTTTCTTGCCCAAGGGTGTGTTGTAACCTGTAATGTTACAAACAAATGGAAGGGGACTTTTTAGAATTAACTTGGGGGAAAGACTGAAGGTATAGGAAAGTAAAATACAGCAGAAAGAAAAAAAAAGTGGTTATAACAAGGAAAGAAAAAAAAGTCGACAGCAGCAGTGGAGGGAAACTTAAATGGTGAGTAAGCACTGAGAGAAAAATCTTCCAGATTCTGGAATATATCTCAAATGCAGTTCAAAAAAGCAGCAAAATATATCAGGATAGTTTGGGAGCCACATTATCTCCAACTAATTTAACAATCAGCCCTATCAGATCTGGTACAGAAGCAACAAGGTGCCATAAGCACTCATCACAGCACATTTGTATTAACAGCAAACTCAGGAATAATAAAGAAAATTAAAACCTGAAAACCCAGATCCGTATTTTACTGCATCCACAATGCAAATGTGTACATCAAGCTTGACAGCCCCAGAGGTTCTTCTAACCAACTATTAGCCTATTAAAACACTTTCTTTACTTTTTGTTTCTTTCTTCACTTGTCGTCATCTTTGCAGCATTTTAAAACAGACTAAAGCAACAATTTTCATGACCAGGTCACAGATTACATTTTGTAGAAAACTGCTTAACAATAACATCCCTTGATCATTTACGCAGGCTTAAATTATTTGTCACAATTTATGTACAATCCATCTTTAAAATGGCACTGGCACTTGGCAGAAAAAAGACCACTTCTCAGGAAAGCATGCAACCCACCTCCATTAATCCTATTTGGTTGCTGCTCTGGAGTTTGGCCTTGAGGAGAGTAGAAGGGCTGCTGATAAGTATTTGTAGGGAATTGTGGGGAAGTAGGGCTCCTCCTGCAGTCCCGGATACTGGAGAAAGTCTGTGAGTGAGGAATCCCTCTTTGGAAGGGGGAGCAGCGAGTCAGACGTGGCTGTGGAGGTGGAAGGTGGTCAAACTCTTCCTCATCCTCAAGACTATAGCGATCATACTCCTGGTCACTGCATGTCCCTTTTTTTCCCGCATGCAGAGAAACACTGGAAGTGTGCCTTGACACAGATGCTGAAGTTGAAGCATAATCTTGCCTAAGGCCTGTGAATTCCAAGAGGAGGATGATTCAGCTTCTGCTAAGTGATTAACTCTTAATATGCACTTCAATCTTGAAAACTGTGCAGATAAGTAGACAGAATTTTACAGCAAGAATTGAATTCAAAATGTAATCAGGGTGAAGAGCTGATGTAGGATTCATCTGATCTACCTTTTAGGCATCTAAGCCTGAATTCTTCCCCTCAAAATCTTTTTTTAGGAAAAATACAAGTCTCCAAAAGATTCTTAGATGTCTTTCTTAAGAGGAACCACTCTCAGGAGGCACCTATTTCTCTGCCAGTAAACACTACACGAGTACTAAGTTTTTAACTTCTCAATACTCTTAATTAGAGGAATTACACTCACATGAGTTTTCCAAGCTATTGCAATTCATGCAACAAAAATGCTTACAATGATATTTCTTAAATTTACAACCCATCTCAACCTTCAGGCTCTCCAACCTCCTTGAACAAGAATTAGTTCTTGATAGCATCCAGTCTCATGGACAAGTGGTAACACAACTGTGTTTTACACAGGTACACAATCCTACCACCCTCTTCTCAGAATGCCAGGTTTTAAAAACCATCTCGCTCCAGGTCAAGTAAGAGGGAAACAAACACTCACATCCCTTCTTTCTCCAGACGCACAGCAACCAAGGAAAAAACATTGCACCTCCAGGAGCCAAGTAATTCTGACAGTAGCTGCAGATAACAACCTTCCTAGACTCACAAGAAGCCCTAATTTTTAACAGATGTCTTTGCTTCATAATGGCAACTTTTTAATATGCTTCCTCTCCCCCTCCTCGAGTGGGAGTCTCTATTTGTGGCTGTGAAGACAGTGTGCCTGCATGCACGTACAGAACTGCCACTTTCCACGGGATTAAGTGGTCAACAACTGTCACATGCTCAAGCATTCTCCACCAGCTGCTGCTACAAGGATGAGATAGAATCTATCGCACATGACACAGTTTTGAAGAAAAACTAGCATTTTTCTTTCCAGTCTGCCAATGCCCCGATTCTTTGAAGAGCTAAGTACCTGAAGTATTTTTTAAACCTCACTCTGAAGGAGATGAGCACAACTGTCATTTAAGTAATGCAACCCTTTGCATCTTTGACAGCCACAACTTTTTTTCTTTTTAAAATTAGAATGCTTGCTAATTTCTCTGCTGATCATGATGCGTGCCATCAGATATTCAGAAAGTTCTCCTGCTGACAGATGACCACTCTGCCTGCTCAGTCTTGCAGCTTCAGCCAGATCACAGCTCTAACTTTTTCTACCCATTTTATTATTTTAGTTTTATATAATAACTTACTACTTGGCATTTTCATTCAGGCCCTGTATGTGAATTTCTCTTGCTTTTAATCTCATCACTTCCTCCTTGATATCTCACTTGGCACTAACAGGATGTGGGAGAAAGACTCCACTTATTGTGGAGTAAGTGGACCTCTACATCAAATGCTCTTTATTAATAAAGACATTTTAAAAAAATTACTATTAAGCCAAACTATAATCTATGTCAAAGAAGACTCTTGGCTCAGATTTCACATAATTACTAGTTTTAAACCAAGATATTAAATTTAAAGGTCCCAATTCAGTATTTAAGGGACATTTCATTTCAAAACTCATCTGAAAATTTAAGACAATTGATGTGAAGGCAAAGAAAGCCAAGAGCTGCCAACTTTTACCTTTCTTATGAAATGCACGCATGAGAAAAATGCTTTAGCATCTTCCCTATCCAGAAGTAAAATTGCCCAATTAATATTCAGAAAAATATAAACATCAAATTTTGCGAGATCCAGCATCAGTTCAGATTAACCTGAATCCAACAGCATGCCCACCTTCTCCATGCAGGTAAAGAGTAATCCCACCTACCATTCAAGAGGCAACACTGTTTAAAAAATATCCGTCTGACTGAGATCAGACTGGAGCAGTTTTAACTGTTATGAAAATGAAAAAAGTGCCACCTACTCTCCTCCTGCAGACGAGCCATGATCTGAACATCAGTGAGGTCCTGCAGCTTGTATCCCATGGAGATGGAATCATCTTCCAGCTCTGAAGTGCTCAGCTCACTGTCTATTGATGACTGTGGACTCAAAGGGGAACTCCTAGAATTGTACCCTATGTAAGAAAACATACACTTTAGGCTACAAATATGTCTGGGCACCTTCATTCAGAATCATCTGCTCTTTACATTACAGTAGCTTAAAACAGTTTCTGAGTAGCGCATAAAAACTTTCAGAAGTGTAGTTCAATACACTGACAACTAGCAAAGAGCTTTAATATTCATGAGAAGTAGTAAGTGCAGGAATGGATCATGAATTCCTCGGTTTGTTCCCAAAATAGCATTGCATAGGCCAGACAATGAATAATTTACCCAATACTGTTCTGATATAGCTCAGATTAGTATAGTCTAATCAACATCTGCATTTGCATCTCTCTTATGGGACTATGGTTCTCTCTATTCTGTTCTGAAAAACAAGTGGATATGTGTCACTGACTTCTGCTCAGTACCCAAATGCTGCATCACAGCCATTTAGCTAAATTTTACTTCTCTTTTTAAAAACTATCTATAATTATTATATAAATCAATCACAGTAACAATTAAGGTTGAATATTATGCAAGAGAGAAAGCATTGCTTCCTTCACAGAGCTTTTCAAAAGGCTCGGATTCTACTTTTTCCCTGCGTGTGATAGTAAAATATAAACTAAGTTGCAATTGGTTGCATGGGCTAGTTGTTGTCCAACTTTAAAGAAAAATCCCATCAACTAAAATACTAAAACATTTTCCAATATCCTCTGGACCACCAGAGACCCACAGCCTGCAGGGCAAGAACTGCTGTGACTACGGCTCACCAGCTACACTTGTATCACAGGTGCACATCCTCTAGCACTGCTGAAAGCAGCCACCTAAAATTCACCCTAAATTCAGCTATTCTCTAATAATATCTCCTAATGTAAAGGAGGGGATTCTCTAATAATACCTTCTAAAGAAAAGGAGGGGATTCTCTAATAATATCTCCAAAAGAAAAGCAGGGGCTTACTTTGTTTTGGAAAGGTTGTACGGAGCAAATGTATTTGTTTTCTTAAAAGTGCAAGTTACAGCAGTCCCTGAGGTTCTGCAAAGGTAATAACAGCTGTGCTCTTTCAGAGCAACAGAGGAAAGGCAGACAAAGTACCTGAAGGTATCTCAAAAAGCACAAGTTCATTTAGGAACTAGGTTTCATCCCACTGAATATGGAAGACATTTCACTCACATGCAAGACAGCTACAGCAAGCACTCTGTCTGGAGCTGTTTCTCACCCACAGTGTCCATATCCCTTAAAACAGGGCTTTCTGCAGTGATTTCATGCTTTATAAGGAACACTGCACACAGATCCATGTGCCCAGATCATCAGCCCATCCTCAGCCCATACCTGCTCCTGCCAGCAATAAAACATTAATCCCTCTCCCCCAGATGATTATTTTCTCCACTGCCACTGCAGTTTAAGAGAAGTCACAGATACAAACTGACTCATGGTATTTGTAGTGAAGAAGGAAAATGCAAATCCTTTCACTTTACAGACCACAGAAAGCTTTCAATTTTCCTAGAACTTGTGTGTTCCCTGAAAATCAGTGAATATAAAATAAATCTTGAACATTAGCAACAATAGCAGCTTGAAAATAGGCATGATTCCGCCAGCTCTTCTTATTACAAATTCTTGCTGCAATTTCATTACACAGCTGTACATATGTTTCTGTGGACACCAGGAAGGGGCACTGAGGGGCAGAAATGAGCAACAAACTGGGGACTGTTTAAGCTGACACAGTCACAACTGAGTAAATCATTAGTGGTATTTACTAGCATCACTTTCCCATAACATGCTGCATGACACTTGTAGTTAACAGTTAAATCTTAGGCCATTAAAAAAAAACAACAACAATTTCCCTCTGAGATGTGAGCTTATATACAATTATCCAAAAAGAGTACTGCTGTTAATGCTAGCAGGATTAGATTAAACCAAGCACTTCTGTAAGCACCATAAATCAATAAAAAGACAAGCATTACCTGTCCGTTCAGGTGTTAGTATTGCTTTACTGGAAGTTTTAGAGAAGCTGGGACTATTACAGCCATTGGTATATGGGGTGAGTCTTGCAACAGGACTATAGGGAAAAGCCAAGGAGACAGGTGTAGAGAAGAGGTTCCGCCATCGGCTAGCTGTTATGGATACCAGGGAGGAGGGGGAAAAAACAAGATTTACAGTTATTAATACAACAGTACTGTCAGAGAGAAAAATCACCTCAATCTGCACATCATACATTTTTTACTTATTACAAGAGGGAAATAATGGTGAAAACTCAGCAGCAAATCAGAGGATCAGCATAGTCTTCTACATGTAAAAGTGAGCACTAAAAGGTTTTCTAGCAAATATATCTGTTCACTACATTTTACATATACAGCTTTTTGGTATACATTCATCACATACATCACTCAGTGACCAACACACAAATAACAGAGGAAGTTAAAATTGCTACAGTTAGCACAGAAATGAAAATGGAATTTTTAGTGCTCTTCAAGGAACTGTTCATGGCAATTAATCATCACAAAATTGAATTAGCAGTTAAATTATCAGTTATGGGAGTTCAGAGACAGAGCAGTAAAAGATACTTAACCATCAAGCGCTATAAAAACTGCAATCTCATATCAAGATTTTAAGCTACCATATTTTCCCTTCTCTTTTTACACCATCAAATTCCTGACTGCATAAGCACTTCCCCCCCCCCCACTGTTTCTGGAATAAGAGAACAAGGCATCCCTTTTTCTACACATTGTTTACAAAAAGCTTGCAAGGCATCTGGTCTTCTAAGCAATATCACAAAGCACTCAGAGTAGGCAAGAATAAAGCTAAAGGCTTATTTCATTTACATTTACTTAATTTACATTTTCTTACTCACCTAGCAAAAGTATTAATACAGCTGTCCTTTGTTTGCCTATTTTTACACACCTTGAAAAAGTAAAATAAAGAACATTCACATGCTCTTCCAAAAATAAATAAATATTAGTAATAAAATTGTTTTAAGAAAAAGGGACATTTTAAAACACATAAATTTTTAAGAACTCATACAGATACAAGGAAAGATGGAAAACATATGATGGAATTGCTTCTTTTTAACAGAATCTATTTTCTACTCATAGATGTTATGTACAGTGACACAAGAGGGGGAGCCAGGAACATGCTTATACCTAGCTTTGAAATCACCAGCATAACCCCAATGCTTAGCAGGTGTACTTTGCAGTCTCAGAAGCCACAAATGACTTTTTAAAACCAGAAGGGCCCAAAAGCCCTCAAAAGCCATTCTCCATCACATGGCTACTTAATACCACAATCCACTGTGTTATTTCAACGGCTTTACCTGGTCATTTTACACACTAACAGCCATTCAAATAATACTCAAGTTCTCAGTTTTCAAATCTCTCTAGCACCAAAATTATTAGCAGGACATACAAACTTTATTCCTCCTTCATGCAACCATCAACTCCTTGTAGCCATGTGAAGGATGTCTTGGCAAGCTGTCAATCACATCCTCACCACCTTTCGGAGTAATCAGTGGATCAGTGGCACCAATCCAAATGGTGCCATTTCTCCTCCTATTCCTTTTGCTTTGACCTACTTATATGCATCCTTGATTTGCAAGGAGTAAAAGCCTTTTCAACTCTTCCCACAAGTGCTACTAATCTTGGAGTGAAGACAACTGCCTGGTTCCAGCACAGGCACAAAGCAGTCTGCTGGCGACAGGGATTGCCGCCAGGGCTCAGGCTCTGAAGAAGGTAGCTAAGCACACGTTAGTAACAAAAACTCAAACTGTGCTCTTTGCTGTCCCATCATCAAAGAATCACTGCAACTCTCTAATTTTTGGTGATTCTGGTTCCTTCAAGCTCAAAGAAACCCAAAGTTCTGAGATGTTTAAAGGCAGCATCAGCACTACTTTCAAGAAACTGTTTGATGCCAAGCCACACAACACAGACTTCCTGGCTGGATTGCTTGTCCTCAACACTCACTAATGTCATCAGCTCTAAAGTGAAGCATTCAAGTGTCTTGGGATAAAAAGGAGAGCAAACACAGATGAACATAAGTCTACAAACTAGCAAATAACTTGAGGCCCTGCGGATGAGATTAATTCACAAGGTGTTAATAACAGCATATTGATCTGAGGCATTCAATGAAAGAAATCCATACAATAAGACTAGATCTTAGTATCACATCCACAGCTAATGTTTGTCACTTCCACCAGCTCCTTGACAGTTCCTTGAGATTTCATTTTCCTGCCTAGCACAAGCTACTGTTTTGTAGCAGCCTGATCATTTGCCAGGCCAATTAGCTGCCAGGATATTCTCACCCCCAGATGTGGTCAGGCACACAGCATAAATAAACATCATTCATTACCCTCTACAATAACTGTGAGCTGGCCCACTGAGCACAAGGCAACAGTTATCACGACTATGAAAGCAAGAACCCACACCAAGAATATAATCATTATTTATGGCCAACCAGATTTCAAACTCCTCTTTCAAACAGCACGTGTTTTCAGCAAAAGATGGATGGATGGGACCAAGAAGTTGTGTCTACACTGGCCTCTATATATATTAAATCTCTAGGAATTAACCAATGTAAAATATTCCCAATTCTACAAATTTCTGCTACTGTGCCTAAACCAAAACTTTCTAGTTTAAGCACCAAGAAATGACATACTTTTTAGGCATATGAGTAAATCCATTGCTTAAGATCAAATATAGAAAACTGTTTTCATTAGGTTTCAAACGGAAATATCAATGTACATATTGAGCACCTTTCCACACCAACAAAGACAGCAATACTAGACTTACTGAAGTCTTGCGCTAATGCCAAAACCATAAAAAGATACGTAGGACATCACTGCTACAGACATGTAGGAAAATATGTAAATTCATATAAAATTTGTTAAAGCCCAAAACTGTACAATGGATATTCATTTTACAACAGTTATTCTGCTCCAAACAGAATGTGACACTGTCCTGGTTAGCATGATAAGCACCACTCTTCTATGCATGGACAAGACAATGTTGTTAAGACTTTTATTTTAAGTCTAAAATCCCAGCTGTTTAGCTCTGAATTCTACAGTACTTGTAGCTTCTTCTAAAGCCCCAATGCCAATTACTGGCAGATGAAGTAAGGTGATCAAGTACACTTTGAAAACAAAGAAAGTTTCCAATCTTTGCAGTAGAATAGAACCTTAGATAATAATCCTACTGTGAGTAACTTATACTGAAGATGCACTGAAAGAAGAAGGAGATTCAGCCAGGAAAAGGAAAGCAGGGGATTCTAAAACAACAGTCAAGAGAAAAGAAGCCAAAAAATCCATTTCATTTACTGACATCAGAGGTAAACACTTTCAATTTAACTTTCTGAGGCATTGAAGTGGTGGAACGAATACTGTAATGAAATAAGCATAAATTGTCCTAGTCATCTTAAATCTACAGTTATTAGAAGTGACCAACTTTTTGGGTATGATTTCCTGGGTTTTCATAAATTCTTAGTAATCAGACTACTTATGATGCACTGTGTTACACAGTACTTACTCTAACATGGTAAAAAAGGACTTTCAAACTGACCACTTAAGTAAGCAATCAAAACCTTTCCTGTAAAAAGTAGAATCAACAAGTGAGACTGCTTATACCTTTAAAATACTTACTAACAGAACTGAAAGTTTAAAAATTAATTAACCTTATTTTTATAACATCCCTGGAGATATCAAAATGCTGAAAAAGATTAAAATAGTAACTCATATAGGAAAAATATGAGAACTAATTAAAAAATAAAAATATTCACCATACTGACTCCTGTGAATAATCAGTATTTAATAAGAACTGTTGCAAAATTTCACATGAAAGCCTGAACAAGTAAACATCCACAGAACAGAAGCACTCAAAAGGAACTGTATACCCTGCAAAACCACAGGATTCCGTACCATCTTTAAAGCATTTCCCTTCCTCAAACTAATTCCTCATTTAAGCTACATAAGGCAAAAATATTCCAACGTATACAGAAGCATGTTTTTGAAAGGGAAGATGAAATTTGCTATTTAAATTAATGGGAACGTTCATCAGCTAGAACACAAGGTAACAACAGGTAGAGATCCTCAGTATGTTGTTTTAGGTACAAGGAGTTACACTGGTGTGAACACGGAAGGGACAGTTCAAGCACAGGTCCTCCACCTGACGAATCAGATACACCTGGAAAATCATATGTGCTATATCTGGGACATGTGGGTGGCCAAGCACTGGAACAGCTTGCCCAGAGAGCCTGTAGAGTCCCCCTCACTGGAGATACTTGAAAGCCATCTGGACACTACCCTGTGCAACGTGTAAGAGGACGACCCTGCCTGAGCACGGAGGTTGGACCAGATCACCCACCGTGGTCCCTTCGAGCTGGACCCATTCTGTGATCATATTAGCTGAGGCTATAACGGTTTCCAAGAAAACAAACAGTTACATGCATGTTTTAAACACCTTCACATTTTCATAACTCCATTATGAAACTCAGTGAGCTTGGTTTGCCAGAACAATAACTTACTTTCACTCTAAGCAACACAAAGAATATTTTTGCTATAAAGACAGAAAATAATAAAATCAAATATATATCAGTGTTGTCCTACTGACTAAACACGCTAAATTATACAACACATTATCGGGCTTGTTCATCGACTCAATTAGCTTAACTTTTGTATAGGCCTCCAGGCAAAGTCAAAAACACTTTCTAAGCTCAAGGTTAAAACAAATTATACTGCATATACGCAGACATTTGAATATGAGTTCTAATTACATAGCCTGAATAAAATCCTCTTTCCAGACAGCATTAGAGGAACATTTACAATACTGTCAATCCACAGTACTGCAAATAATTTCCTGCCAACACAATTTCTTTAGAGCAGAAAACCCAAACCACTTCCCTGTGTGCATATGTGCATATGTGTGGTTGCACAGCAGCCACACTGAAAAGAAAAATATCTCACAGGAGTAAAATACAGAGACCTACATGGAAAAGAGAAGCATTTAGCCATCACAGGAGAAAATCTGGAGTACTAGAAGGGACTTCAAAACTCTCTCTTTACTGTAGATAAGAATGCCTAAGCCAGTTAAGAGGCATCACCTCAGTGAGGCATAACTAATATCTCCCTCCCAAAGATAGGCACTTAACCTTCACTTTTGGTCACTGCAAAAAAGCAACCCAGAGTTTTGAAAACTACTCTTGCAGTCAGACATACATCTGGGAATCACTATGTGTCTAATATGCCTGAAAAGACTGACAGATGAAAACATGAAGATATTCCCCACTACTCACTGATCAGTGCTATTATTGAGACACTGGCTCAAGAAGCAGGAAGCATGGGCCCCAAATGCTTTACAGCAGCCTCTAGAGATTTACGTGAGTCGCTCAAAAACTCAGAATTCTGTAAGAACTTGAAGCAATTCAAGGTAGAAGATGGAACCTGGTAAGTATCTAGCACCCAACCCTGTGACCCCTATCCAATAAGAAAGCTTCAGGAAGCCAAGTTTTCAAATAAGAAGAATCTGTATTTCAAATACCTCAGTGGGTCCCAAACACACAGACCTTGGAAGTACATGCAATCCTTTGGTCTGTTTCACAGGGTGAGGCATTCAGCTTTTGTGCTCAGGAAGACTTTAACACCTTCCACAGTTTATCCAAACAACATGCTTCAAAGCTTTCCTTTGCAATTTTAAGCCCTAAAAATTCACTTATTTGAAAAAAAATTATGGGTTTATCATTCACAAAATTTAAAATCTGGGCTTAGGACAGCAATATTTTCAGTTCTAATAACTGAGTAAAGAGCATTGAGTTGTACCTGTAAATCTGGAAGTTAGTTTGGGGCATGCCCATTTTGCCATCTTGTTGAAGGCTATACAGCAAACTTCTTGACTTTTCAAGCTGCACACGCCTAGTTCCAGTCTCCCATAGCCATCAGCTTTGGTCATCCCATCAGCTTATTCCAGTCTGATTTCCTAACCACAGATGTATAGCTCAGTCAACCATTCTAATGGCAGGAACTTTGCCATCAGGCACAGTCACACCTCATATGCTTAATGCACATTTTTAGTCACACTGAAACTGTCACTGTCCAAAACGATTTCCCTTCCCTGCCACATAGATCTCACAAAATGCTTGAGGCTTGTTTGTCATTTCTGTCCCTTGATTTCTCCATCATGAGAGGGAGAGGACCTCCTCATCCCCAACTGCAATGGGAACAGAAACTTCCCAAGTAAAGACTGCACAAAGGGACACCTTTCAAGAGTCAGAAAAATTGAAGGGTGGGGGGAAGGTGTTTTAAGATGTGGTTTTATTTCTCATTATTGTACTCTTGGTTTGACTGGTAATAAAACAAATTTTTCTCAAAGTTTGCCCATGATGCCAGCTGGTGGCTGATCTCTCCCTGCCCTCATCTTGACTCACAATCCTTTCATTAAATTCTCCCTCCCCTATGCAGTTGAGGATGGGAATGATAGCACAGTTTGGCAGGCACCTGGTGTCTAGCCAGGGGCAATGCACCACATGGACAAACAGTGATAAATCAGAAGGAGCTGAGAAAATCAATAAAGAGTATCCATTTGCATCTAAGACTAGAAAAACTGCAGAGCAACTTTAGGAGTATGTAAGAAATTCAGTTTTAAAAACATGAGAAAACTGGGAGTACCTGAAAAATTTGTTTCCCAGTTCATTCACATGAAGCACATCCTTTTTTGAAAGATCTAGTATTAGCATAGAATGAGAAAGCAGTTCAGTTGGTATGTATCAGTATAAAACTGCTTGATATATAGAGCTACAGCATACACCTCAAGAGCTGCCCCAGAAAAAAATAGCACACACCTTTTTTTAAAGGTGGAATCAGAAAGCCTGTCTAAATTGCAGCAGTTCCTGTAACTTTCAGCTAGCACAGTAAGTAATGCAATCAGCAGTATGGCATGCTGCTATTGGTGACAAAAATGCAAATCTAAGATTCAGGACTAATACTTTGCATGACATAGTCCAGTTGTGCCAATGATTACCTATCGGACTGCACAGGGAAGTTTCAGAGGTAGTTGCACAACTACTCTAGTTTGATGTATTCCAGTGAAAGGCTGACCTGAAAATTGTTTTTGTATACACTGAATGTTGAAAACACAACCACGGCACCGTCCAGCTGCAGCACGCTGAAGAGCATGGAAACTCTTAAACCATCATTCTCTGACCCAATTTTGTCACAAAAATGATTTTATGACATCAAAGAATTCAAGAGACTAGAAGGGAAACTGAATCACAAGGTATGACAATCCTACAAATCCCAAAAAAGGATATTACATTTTAGCTATGGAGGGCAGGGTTGTGGGTTTTTTTGTTTTGTTGGGTTTTTTTAACTTGGCTCCTTTTTAAAGGCAAACCTTTTACTGTACAGCTATGTAAATAGACAAGAACAGGGGCTATGTGAAAAATGCAACTGTCTCAGCATTCATCTTCCTCCTGGGTGCACAACTCTACCTGCATTCACACACCAAAATGCAAATTTTCTGATTAGAGCTAACAGCCAAACTGGGCTCCCCAGCTCCCCTCTTTTGAGAACTTGGCCAAATACTATGCTGAAATATTAAGCCTTAGGCATGACCTGGGGCCCAAATCTCATTTCCCTCCCCAGCTCCCAGTTTTTATATTAAAAGTCAGTCTGATGCATTTTCATTCTATTTGGTGGGTTGACCAGAACCCATGAGCATACATGAACTGCTCACAATTTCAGCTAGTTTGAAGTAAGACAGACCTTTCTGAGCAGAGAACTCATTCTTGTATACCACTACATAGGGTAACCCGGAACAAAATACATAGCCCCAGATTCTTCTACCAAACTATTAGTAATTCATTCATTAATAAGAGTTTTTACCCCACTTAATTTTAGAAGCCTTCAAATAAGGCATTAAGAGCCTTCAAAAAACAGGATTTTGGTAAGGATTCTTACCAAAGGACACTGTGAATGCAAAAATTAACATGGGAACACTGCATAAACTCACAAAAGAATAATCCACCAAAGCTTAATAAATCACATCTAATTCAGAGGTCACATCTGGTTCTATCAGTCACTGAGTTGGCTATACAGCTAGGACAGTGTCAGGGCAGGCATAAATGCTATTTCCCCATATTCTCTCTCTTCCAGTATCTCAGTGTTTTAGGACAAATCAGGACAATTAGATAAAAATCAGTGTTTAGGATAAATCAGTGTTTTAGGACACTGGATCCTGTGTTCCAGACACAATGAAGATGCTCTTATGTACAGACATTGATGGCTGACCTAGTCATCTCAGGACACTATTTATTTCCAAGAGGAAGGACAGGGCATTATTCATCTCACCTCTGCTTACAAAGGACATGAGCTGCGCCCCTTTGTCTCTGCCTACAGTGGCAGCCCAGTGTGACTGGCTCCAATACAGATCTCTGCATATATTCAAACAAAACTCACTCTGACTGCATTCATTACAGAGAACAATACACAGAGCTTAAGAACAGAGTTCAAAGACTGCATTCAGTTTTCACTTTTTCTAAGCAACTGAAAAAGACAACTCTTGCAGCATTAGTGCACTGCAATGCTTGCATACATCTTACTGAAACCAGCTTGTATTCAACTGAAGTCTCCAAACAACTTTCTCAGCAGCAGCTCCAGCTGGAAGGGGATCTCTATGTAAATTTTTTTAAACATGGAAGTTTTTCTCAATCCCCTTTACCAGGAAGATGAAGCTCACTTGTATAATCACATTTAAGGGAGAGATGGAGAAGTGGAGAAGAGCAGCAGGAAGGTGGGACTGCTGAAGTAACACTGCCTCCAAAAGAAACACATGAGAGAACAGCCTCCGAGATGTGTTTAAGGGCAGGCGAGATGAACTCCACGTCTGACACATCATTTATTTACCCAAACAGCGCAGACTAAAACAACAGCATTTTCATCATATTTTAACAATCAGCAACAAAAAAGGGAACAAAATCATAACCATCTCAGGATGTCACTCACTGGATAAAGATCTACCGCCATGATGCACAGACAATACACCTAAGGCCACTGAAACACCTTCCTCCAACTCTTGCTGGATAGACTTTCTGTCTGCAGTGGTTTTGGCTGTAAATTCCCAGGTCTCTGGTTGGGTTCAACTGGGCTCTACTGACTGAAATGGGCAGGGAAGTTATCATCCAATCATCTCTGCTAGCAGATCTGAAGGGGCAGCAATGCATGTAGGCACAAATGAAGAGCTCTGAAGAAGCTCTGAGGAGGCTAGTACATCATCCAGGGGAAGGCAGGACTGTGGCAAGAAACTAATGTGTGTTCCACAATCAGCATACCTTCAAAGCAGCCAGCTGCACCCAGTCTGGTGGGGATAATTCATCTGTTTAAATAACTTTGCCAAAAGCTCCACACCATGCTAATTTAGGAGCTGCAGCTCTACTCCTCCAAGGTGGAAAGGGTCTCTTCAAAAAGACATTGCTATTGCAGTCTATGTAAGCAAGATTTAAGCAGAGCTGTCTCAGAAGTCATGATATATATACCACTTTAACATTGTTGGAGCATTGTGATCATAGTGTATCACATTTTACTCACTGCCTGTTAATCCAAAGGAGAATCATTTCTGCTGCCACAATTTGTGAAAGACTTTGTATTTTCCTTAATAAAACACAGGTCTATCATTGATTACACACATGCACATATTACCATAACATCATATGCAAAATCCGAACTCTCACACTAATTTTGCATAAACATTGTAGAATTCATCACAACCTGGTTTCCCCTCTTGAATCTGTTACCTTTAGTAACTGCTTTGCTTGTATTTCAGTGACAGTGTGATACCGCAAAATCCCACCAGGTAGTGTGGGAAGAGTATTTTGCAATCACTCAGAACTCATTTAATTGTTCTGTTTGCCACAATAATCCACAAGCAATAAAAACAGGTATGTTTTGAACAGAAAAAGGTCTTTTCATCTTCTTCCTTAAATGCTGGTTGGGTCTGTAGCATATCCCATGTCTGAGTCTCAGAACATCTCTTCCCCGCCTACTTGCTTGCAGAGCACTAGCAACCTTTGACTACCATATAGCCAGTGGAGATTTGCTTTGCAGACCAGTATGACATACTCTTTCTAGGTCTGAAAAAGGTCAAAGGAATGTCTGCAGATACGCAGCAGCAAGGAGTATGTGGCTGCAGACATCACCTCCACATCTGCAATAATTCAAAACCTGCAGCATCTTCAGCAGAGATGCCTGCCCAGGATGCAGCTCACACAGTAAAATACTGGTGACCAGTAGTTTGATAGCCAGTGTGCAGATTTATTACCACTACAGTTCTGTGGATCATGGCCATTACCCAGAATTATGAGGATAGAGGTAGATCTGTTTTCTCTGACTCAAAACTGCCATACTGTCTTCATCTTGCAGAGAGGTTCCTTCAACTGTAATGGGATCAATGACATACCCTCATGGAGGAGGAAAGAGGCACCACTTTGTCAACCTCACCAGAAATGCTATTGTTTATAGGGTTTCTCGCTTATTTTCAAGTCAGGTGTAAAGAAACAAGGAAAGTTTAAAGTCAGGCCCTGATCAAGAAATCAAAAAAGAGATAAATTCCTCCCAGTTTGAGATGGAAAACAGTTACCAGAGCTGTTATTTAGCAAGACTGCAAACCACTTAGCAGAAATGAACAGGAGAGCTACATCCCTCCCTGGGCACATCCCCTGGGGCAGGCTGAGCCCTCTAACTCACAACTCTCAATAGCCAAGATTCTGGATCAATGAAGAAAGAAACCTAGTATCATATATAAAATTAATAATGTACGTTGGAGCAGCTGTTGCTTTTACTATAGGCCCATGATCATAAATCTGCGCACTTAAATAAGCTCTTCATCATCCTAAAACTTAGGCAGTGGTGAAGCTGACTGAGAGAAATCTGGCCTGCTGCTTCTTTGGACATCTTCATCTATTATTCAGAAGCAGGCTTTCAAGCTACAAATCCATCTGGTACATACACTGGTTATGTGACTTTTGTTAGAGGTGCTCCTCTTCCCCAGCCAGACAGCTCTGTCCCTTGGAGTTATCCTTATACGAGGAGTTTGCCTCACCCTCCAAGAGGAAGAACCAGTTTCATGTCCCTTATTCAGAGGGCTTCATCCACCCCCACACATCATAGTGGCTGCGGTGACAATTTTTTTCAATTGCAGTAAAAGCTGGTAAACTCACTTTTGGATAGTTCTCCGTCACTGAACTTCTATTTATGACAATGCTGCTTTTCTTGGGCATTTGCCTTGTAGCTAAAAGATACTTGCTTCCCCTAACTAGTCTACTCCACACACCCACTCAATTCTTTCAATTCCTTAATATGGAAAGATAGAAACATAAAGATAATGCACCCCAGGTAAATAAAGACTTGCAGTGACTGCAGTAGGCTTTGGGTCAACAATCTTTTTCTTACTACATTCCTACTATTTTAAGTTTCCTGCTACTTCTATCTAGAGTATGTTAGACTTAATTACAAAAGATTTTTGAATGGTATTTATTTAGTTAGCTTCCTTTGTACCATGAAACTGAAGACACTTGATTCTTGTCTCAGGTTAGTCCTGAAGTTGTAGAAAACCTGTTTTCAACAAATTTAATTCCAGTATACCACAGGGTAAATAAAACCTGGAAATTAATTTTGCTTGAGGATTAAAAATTCTTATGAGAGTTACAGTCTGGAAGCCAAGCTGAATTTCAGTCACAGAGAAGCAGAAGAAAAACAGTTGGCAAAACACAGCATATCCTCCATCTTTAAGAAACTGTGATCTGTATTCAGCTCAACTAATGTACAAAATTCAAATGTGACATCCAGTCCTACCTAGCCAACGATGCTACTCTGTCACTGAAGGAAGACAGATCTCATGCTCTGAAGATGTTGCTATTTTTCAGCTAGTAACTGATTTCAAGCCTGAAGTTTAAGACAGCCTAAATAAACGAGTGTGAACCTTATCTTGAAAGCACTTGTAGCATGCTTAACAGTGTTTAATAGACAGAGAGATATGGTAACTATAAACCTGAAATATGAGACGTATCATGACATTCATTCATGCTGGATCCCAGTGACAGCTATACCAAGGTGTATTACCCCTGCAGCACTGCACTGCGTGGATATAAAGGAGATAGGCTGTTTGGCATGCTCTACCAGGTGTAGACAGGCTGTGTACATTGACAGGATCAACTCCTAGGAGCTTATGTTAGATACTTATGTTTTGGTAACACAACAAGAAGGCATGAAGTCTTCTGCGGGCCTGGCCATGATCTGGACCCTTCAAGGCTACAAAGAACATGAGAAGCTTTTATCTCATCAGCAACCTACTTTCTACACAGCAAAAAAGTTACAAGTCTTATGGTATTTTCTTAACTTCAGTCTGAGAAGGAGGCCTGCTTCAAAACCAATTAAACTAATCAAGCTTTTTTCAGTGCAGAAATAAATCTCCTCACTCTCTTAAAACTGTATGTTAGACATCCCCACTTCAATCAGCCAACAGCTGGTTTAAAATCACACTGATAGCAACTCATCCACTCTTTTAGAAGTATTCTCAGTCCTTGGAAAGTAATAGCTGCTTTGTCACTTCGATTCTTTGTATTGGTAAGTGCTGAGTCACTGCAATCACAGCAATCCCAGAGAACTCTACTGGACAAACTCCCCTTCCGCAGCTTTGGTCTTGGAAGATGAGTAAGTGGTAGGAGAAGACAGTAGTAACAGTACCATTGCACAAAACCAAATTAAGATCACATCACAACTCTGTAATAATCAGAACAAATTCAATCACAATGTAAACAATTTTATTCTTAAAAAACATTAAATGTATCTCAAGAAGAGCTCAGCTGCTATTGACAAAATGAATGAAGATGAAGGGTGCCTTTGCCCTTTCACTCTCTAAGTCCATGCTTAGGGGATTCCTCTAGAATGGAGAGCAAGGGTTCTCTGAGTGATTTAAAGAACAGGTATTAGTTAACTCCCCTTGCAGATCAGAGCTCAGCTACTATACAAGGTACTCTCATGCTGAAAATGTACTATTCATTTATTCCACACATTACACTAGTATAAAAAAATGCTGTTATGAACTGCTTAGTGGATTCTTCTGAGACAGTAACTGCAGTTAATAAAAGAGAACTTCATCTCCACGTGCCACACAGGATGTGCAACACGTCTCCTAAACGGACACGTGCTATACTGCTAATCAGACATGTTAGCAGGAATGTGAAATCAAAGGTGTATTTCTGCTCTGAACAAGTTGCTGGAGGAAAAATACAGTTAAAAATACATAATTACATTTCCTAAATTTCTGATAGCTTACACAATTCTTTTTTTTCCTGTTGCATTGTCATCAGCAAAACAGAGAAGCATTCCATTCTGTTAAAAACAGACTCACAGAAGGACAATTTCCTCTTCTCCTAACAGTATAGGATCTTTATTATATACAAGGTAGAAATCAAACATGTGTCTATTGGGGTATAACTCTCTTGATCATTAATAACAGATGAAAAGACAGAAAAGATAAAATTAGTCCAATTCATCCAAGATTAACCCTACATTGCACTTTTCCTATCATTATTGTTTAGTCCTGAAATTCCTCTGCATCCCAGCAACACCCATAAAAACACTGTAGCTCCCCCTAAAACTCTATCTATTTGCCATCTGTATTCATAGGTTAAATTTTTGGCAGGAGGCTTTTGCCAGAGAGCTCAGTTTACAGTTTCTCACTTCAATACCATTCCAAATTGCCACACTTGCTCTTCTTTGTTCAAGTATATCTGCTGCCTATATTGAGGCAGACTGAAAGAGCTAAATCTTCTGCTCAAATTGAGGTCAAAAGCAGCACTTACCCTCCAGGAACCCTGTGGCTTTTGGATAAATATAGCAGGTGTCACAGTTATGTGATTATAATGAGAAATTGTCAGCACTATTACCAAAAGCAGAGAAAAGATACAAAACACTTAAAAAATAAGCTACTGTGAAACAAGTTTTTCCATACTTCTAAAACACCATACGGGAAAAAAATTCATGAGAGTTTGTGATTAAGGAAAGTTCTAACACAGGTTTGACTGACTGCCAAATATAGTAACATATTCAGAGTATGTAACCTCACATAGAATTAAGGTTCAACACCAACCTGGAGTCAAATTAAGAAGCACTAACCAACAAATTGCTACTAGGAAAATGGGTCAAGTGACATACAGATATTTAATATAGATACCATTATCATTACTGTTGTGGGGGTTAAGTCTTCTGCAACAACTTTTAAGCTCAGCAGACCAGCCTCTCCAGATTCCCTCAAGAAAGACCAATGTCTCCTGACATTAACTCGGAACATATTCCTACATTTAAGCTTCCCTGGGTGATTTCAGGTATCTCAAGGGAGACTTCTTAAGTAAACTTTGCCTTGTGAGTGCCTTCCAGATGTACACGGCACCAAGAACTGTACAAGCATTTAACAAAGAGGCATTCTTTGCTCCTCACTAACAAGCAACACAGATATAAAGTGGCAGAGGAGGAGAGAGGAGTATAATATCACCCAAGAGCACAGTAACACAGGGAAAGCATGAGAATAGCACACAGACAAGAATCAAAAGCACACAAATTGCAGAAGCACGATAAATACAGCTATTACACTGTTGCAGCATCCTTCTGGCCCTGTCTTACTGTTCAAGATAAAAGGTACTTTGCAGCATCTTTTAAATGTTTCCATCTCCAGAGGCTGTCAAATGGGCTTAGACAATATAGTTTGAGCTGTTTTTCAAGCTTCTTATAAACATTTTACTTCTAAATAATTATTTCAGATTTATCAGCATTCACATCAACAGGTGAAATATCTTTGGACTATGTCCAGGCACAAGAACATATGTGCCTACTTACAAATTGAGATTTTTTTTTTTAATAAAGATCCATTTACGACTACAATGAAGTATTTCACACCCAGTGTTTCAAAAGACATTAAGAAATAACCAGCTGAACACTGGCTATACAACTGTAATACATGAAGCAGAAATGACACAAAGGAAAACTGATTGCACCATGAAGGAACAGGCTGAAGCCAAGATTCTGCCACTCCACCCTGCCCTGTTTCATGCTGACCTGCAAATCCCTCTATATCCTGCCATTCTATGGGTTAGGAAGGAAGAACAAAGAACATGGAGAAGGTTTGCTAGCATTTCACAGAGCTGCTTGAAGGATATGGTGGACTTTCAGGAAGAAAGGACACTAGGATGTTAGGATGCTCTGTGCCTGAAGGCAACAACACAACAGATGACTCAGCTGCCAACACTCACTTAACAGCAGGCCACAAAACTCTGCCCTGCACTCACAAGGGACTTCAAACATGTTATGAAGGAAAAACTGCCTTAAGACAAAAGTCACAAATACATCAAGTACCTAGTAACTCTAAAATAAAGCTATTTTAAAAATATACAGTACCAGTCAGACAAAAATTCTAAAGACCTACTACTCAATCCCACTCTTTTATTAAGTCTACAATAGGGTAGGACCTTGAGTCTGATAAAACTGAAACTGCATTATATAAGCCACTCCTCAAGCATAAAAAAAAATTAGAGCCCCTAGCTCTAAGAGCTTACTTTAACTTCTGACACAACCTTTACATGATTTTCAAGTTATTTCAAATGAAGTGGCAAGCAGCTAATACTACTTAAAGTCAACTTGCAGTGGCATACTTTTACCACATGAGTGATCTTGCACTTACCTTCTTGTGTGCTGATATTTTTTCCATTAAACGACAGCATCAATATAAAGTGCATATTGTATTTTCTCACATGTAAAAAGCAATTCTAAACAGAAAAGACAAAACAATGCATACATACACACAGAAGGGCCTACTTGTAGACTGTAGACAGCCTCATTTTAACACCTACAGTCATAAAACAGCATAAAACAGCAAGGGCACGACTCAGCCATCTAAAACCAGAATGTAATGACATTTTAGGTGCTCGACCTAGTCCAATTCAGTGAGGCTGTTGTGCAGACTTATGATACCCATCTGCCCACCCAGCTAGCTCAATGATGCCAAAGAGTGTCAGATTATGCTTGGAATACTTGCTAAGATCAAGCAATCACAGTCAAAGTGACTGACCCCAATTACGTATTTACACAAACCTAGAATTAGGTGAAACAACCTGGACCATTACATGTTCTATGAATTCACATAAACACCTGAGACCCAACAACAAGGTCCTTACAGTCAGATATAAGAGGATCAGCTCCATGTCTGGAGCTGGAAATTGAGACACAAAATATGTTTCCAAAAAAGATTCAATCACACAGATGTTCCTCTGTGATACAGATGCAACACAAAGCAGTATCCCACATATCTAACAATAGAATTTACACCATTTCACCAGTGATTGGAATGTGAAACAAAACTTTCATGCCTTTCATAGAAAGATACAGATAGCTACTAGTATACGAAAACAACAAAAAAAATCCCCAAGCATGCTGTGTCCTCATTTTTGAGGAGGAGCTTAGCTTCTAAACAAATTATTATAAACAAGGTCAGAAGCACCATGACTGAAGAAATAGGAGACAGTGAGAAACCATCTCTGACTGAAAGGCACCAGGACTATTCTTGCAAAATGCAGAGGGTATTCAAAACTTGTTAAAAATAAAGTAATATTGCATCCAAATCCTTCTGATGCTAAGTACTCCAAGGTTTTTTTTCTAATTAGTGGAGAGAAATCACTATCTCCAGACTCAGTTCATAAAACTGCATAAGAACTGTTGGGTGGACTGCCCTTTGGCTTCTTCAGAATCACTGGACAGACAGTTTATCCCAGGTATCCAGCTTAAATGGCTAAGGTCCAGTGAAATTATGTGTAACATTTAACATCAAAAAGAGCTCTTAAAAATTCTTATTGTGCTTAACTCAGAAACAATCTGTTCTCCATCAACTACAGACAAAACTAAAAAAAAGCAACTGATCTCTCCTATGCAGCAGAGGACACAACTCATCAACCTTTACAGAGGAATTTATCTGACTACATGAGAGTATCTTCAAAGTTATCCACCTTTAACTCTCTGAGTAACCATTTTAGAATTGTGCACCTCAAGGTACAAGTCTCCTCACCCTGAATTAATACAGGGCAGGCAGCAAAATCAACACTGGTACTTGGTACTACTTAATGGAAAAAGACAAGTGAATACAAGGAAGCTGACTTTTTTCCAAAAGTAGAACTTGTTTGCTCCAAGTCAGACTGCAAGTGCAATGGATCCCTCTGCATTAGAGGGGCACACAGGGTTGGCTAAGTTAAGCAAACAACCATCCATGTTCAAGCAAAAAGTTCTCCCAAAATCATGTTCTCATGCAGACTTCTCTGGTGTTATGAAGTGGGGTCAGTCTGAGCTTAGCCAGTTAACAGGTACTCTTACATTGTAGAAGCAATAACGGTGGTCTAAATTCACCAGTGACCATCATCCAGTACCTCTTTAGTCTTGGTAACACAACAGAATAGATTAAAAAATACATAAAATAGGTAAAACAAAGATGTGCTATGCTCAATGTTATTTTAAAAACGGTTACCCCATACTAGCTTTCCATGACCTCATATACCCAAATACTCCCCTCATAGTATAAAACATTCATGAACTTGTTGCAGTATACTTTGTGACTTAATTCCTTTAACATTATCAAAAACGTAATCTTTAAATGCTGCAAATCTTTTTTCAAAACAGCAACTACCTAGGTTGCAACTACTTTTTGCTGACAAAAAAATATTCCCCAAAAAACATTTTCTGTAATTAAAAATTTTACAAGAATACCCCATTCCAGAAGTAAAATTAAGATAATAGTATTTTAAAAGAAGTTCATGAAGGGAAAAAATTAGAACACTCAGGAATTTTGTTTTTATAAACTCCTCTGTTTCTATCATTTGCACTAACTCACCTTCTGTCTTGCAACATAAAAAAAAGATGAAGCAAATCTGTGAGAGCCTCTGCCCCAAAAGTATTGAGATTAGAGCTTACTGACTACATTTCATTATCAGGTAGAGTAAAAGGGATTTTATTCTATTACAAGAACTGCTGCATAAACCCTTAGGTAAAAGCAAATGATTGGCATAAATGTCTTGTTTCCATGAAACATGAACAGAGATGCTGAACATGCAACACTCAGGAGTGCAAAATAACCAACTTATTTCTAATGTATTAAAATGCAAGGGCAGTTGCCAAGAGGAAGGACTACATGAAACATTTACAGGACTGTAGACTATATCCGAGAAATAACCAATCAAAAGATACTCAAGGATCATGACATAAAAACACACATCCGAGTGTGAACAAAAGCTTCCTAAAAGATGCACTATCGTGAAGACAAGAACCGAAGAGCTCCCTGAAAGTGAAAACACAAAAATAAACCTTTTAGTAAAGAAGCAGCACTACCTCTACCACACTTGTCTGCATGCTGAAATGTTATTCCCAGCTCTCTTCTGCAGACATCAAAAACAGACCATGAAAGAAAGACAACATGAAAGACAAAAGCTGTAACAGTAATGTGAGGAGTAACAAACAGTGACCAAGACATAGAAGACTATCAGAAGCAAAAATGAAATGACAGCATCTAGAACAGACCAGTTTTGAAAAAAATCCTCATTTCAATAGAAAAAAAAAGATCTCCAGAGAATAAGCTTCCAAATGCCCTCAAGTCAATTATTAAAACCCAGGTTACTTTTAAATTTCTCTATAAGAAAGTAGTTGCACACTTCAGAAGCCAACCCAGGGATTAGTACTCTGCTAGGCAACACTAAATGTCCCTGTACTTTCAGCATAGAGCAGTGCTGGTGCTATGTCTATTACTTTTAGACACACACTGCATTACAGGCTTTGAACTTACATTGTGAGTATAAGTTATTTTAAATAAGAAAAAGCCTACTGAAATCCTCACATGAAATTTAACAGTGTTTCTAGCTGTTTAACCAGTCATGATGAGATGATAATCCCAGCTCAGTAGTCAGCATGGATTAAAAAAAATACACTCTAAAATGGGATGGGTGTCTCCTAATCTGAGGCAAGATCTAACACAACCACTCTACCTTTACAGACAATTCAAAATTCAGCTTCCTCTTGCAAGTATAATGATAACCAGAACTCTATTCTAAGCAAATAATTATGAGCCACACATCAATCCCAAATATGAAATTAAATTCTTAAACAGCATCTATATTTCAATTTAATAAAAAGCAGAAATCATATTGAAGAGCTGTAATAAAAAGGCAAGAGGTATCTCTCAAGCTAATCAAAACCTAAGTGTCTTATCTTATATGCATTTGTTGCCATAAGGGTTTTAAACCAAACACTTCCATCTTCAAGTGTACTTGCAGAGTATCAATATTAGCGACAGAGAGAAATATTCTGTTTGAAATACAAGTCAAACATCAAACCTGAGTTTTTCCAAACTGAAATACACAAATCCTCAGCAGCTCTGCTAGAAAATCCAGTGATATCAGCATTTGAAAACCATCTAAGAAGTGCTTGGAATTATGCAGCTGTTACAACAAATTACTTCAAATACATGAAATCTATTAGGAAGTAATTGATGTGCATGTATAGGTGCACTCCAAGCAATAAGTTTGTTTTGCAGCAGAAGATGCCTAAACAGCCTGACCTCCAAGATGTCACATTCCTCAAAAGGTGCTAAGATGTGGGTAAGAACTATGGTTGCTTACCATTTTTTATTATCAGAAACATACACAAAAAGGAAGCAAACCTCTCATGCCATTTTTTTCATTCCTTCTAGAGCTTCATACATTTTATTTATGATGGAAAAAATAATAATATGTAAGCTTCTGCATATTATTATTTCCTGCCTCACAAGCATTTTACACAGAACTAACCTACAGGTAGTTTTTTATATATGAGCAAGAAAGCTATATGAAATTTTATTTATCCAGTACTGAGAATCATAACATATATATCTCATCCATCAGCAAATAAAATTAAACCTAATAAATCTACTTTAGAAAAAAAACCAAACAAACAAAAAGAACCCCACCCACAATAAAAATCCACCTTGCCCTTCCATCAGCACTGAATCCAGCTGAAGCATACAAGATAAAAAACTGTTGTTCACTTACAGTATTTTCTGTTTGTTTCTGGTGTTAACAGGCTACAGCCTAGAAGTTCCCTATGACAGTGGTTTTTCACAGTTGAAGTGCATTCCATATCTTAGAGACCCAAATTATTTTACTACGAACTCACGGAAAGTGGAATAGAGTTAGGGTATGGGGAGAGAACACTGCCCCGTCCTGCATAAACTGCACGTTACACCTCCAGGTAAAACCTTCTGCCTGGGGCCCTACCAACTGTAACCTACTAGATTTTTTGTTTTTTTCTTAACAGGTAAGAAGAACAGTACCATCAAAATAAATCATTTTGTTTGGTGCCCTCCCAATTTTTCTTCCGGGTAAATTGTATGTTTGGATATCAACCTGCAATCATATTTAACATTGGAATTGAGCACAATAATGAATAAAATTCCTCTGTTGTGAATCTTTGTTTTGTGGAGTGATAAGCAACGGATCTGATTCACAACACATCTTGTCATCCATAGGTGATGTAACAGCATCTATCCTGAAGCACAATAATAATTTAAGAAAGAAAGAGTTTTCCTCTTTAAACTATAAACTACTGCAGCCAACTGCAAAACCTACAGACTTCAGCTATATGATGTTCTTAAACACCTGAAATGGTATTTCTGAGTAGTAACTCATGTAAGCCAAATTCTGAATCTAGCCAATATTTCATATTCCCCAATAAGGAGGAGTTTCCTATCTGGAAGTCCGAATTTGAGACCCTGCATAAAAGCTGAGCTCCTACAGACTGACTCTTGCTAAACCTCCTAAGTCCTCAGTTTATCCACCTGCCTGCTTCAGAGCTTTTTGCAGAAGTGAAGTTATGCAGGGTATCTTCAGCCAGGGTGTCAGTCACCACCATCTCATCAGCTTCAGAGGGGTTATACCCATCCGCATCAGCTAGGAAGTTTACATGTCACATCCCTCTGCTCACTGAACTTAATGCATGTCCCAACATCTTCAACTACTGCCAAGAAAATACACAAGAGGTTGTACCACACCATTAAGACTAGTAGGTGGCCCTGTTCACTTCAATTAACCTAAGAAAATAAAACAGACAACAAAATTAAAATCCAAACAGCAAGCTAATTGACCCTGCAATATATGTATATAGAGAGAACTTCTGTGAGCGTAACAAACCAGAAAGGCTTCAAACAAAAGATAACTGATGAAGAGTAAGAAAGATGTGATCCAGTCCAACCCACAGAGATAAAATAACTGAAATAAACCACAAACAAATGTTACCTCAACACTAACTGCTCATGGAAAACGGGAATGATTCCAAGCAAAGATCTTATCATAGGAGGTTACATTTAACTTTCATCCTCCTTAACGCTAGCATGCTTAATCCACAGAAACAGGGTTTGTAATAAGCCTAGTTCATTATAAACATTATAAAAGCTTTACCTACTTAGTGGTAGACCAGAGGAATGTTGAGAAGCTTGCCCAAGTTCCCACAGTGGTTCACAGAAGAACCACCTGCTGGAGACCACCTCTGTGCTTGCAATAAACATTAAGGATTTATGCCAAGATGAATTCTTAACTTCAACCATGAAATACTCAAAACAGTCATTTTCACTAGAAAAGAAACAGGCTGGTGAGCGCAGTGAAGTGAAAAGAAAATACCACCATTCAAGTGATTTTCTGGCCTGAACAACCAAGAAGCCATTGGACTATTTCACTGCCTTGGTCTGCTTTGGCAGAAGTCTCTCAGACTTTCAGCCTTGTTATGAGATACCCTAATGCTGGGATATTTGAAAAAAGAAATTAAAACTTCCATGAAAACCAGGAAGATATGTAGTTAAGAAAAATTTACACAAGCAGGAATAAATGAGGGCAGGATTAAAAATCTCAGTAAGAGAACAGGAAATAATTACAATTCAAAAATAAGACTGGCAAAACTTTTATATTTTTTGGCTCACAGCTCTTCTCTCTGTATGAACTTATTCAGATACGCTGACTTTGCAGTCAAAAATCAATTTTTATGGCTTTTTATTTCCATGTGCACTCTGGTGTCTAAAGAGCTGTAACAAATAAACTGGTTTAACTTCTGGCTAATGCACCATGCACTAAATGAATTCCACTGATAAGCCATTTCAGAAATGACACTCTAGTACACTATAAATGTTTTCTGACTACTCATTTAATAGTTCTCAAGTACTTCAGTGTTAACCATTGATTCAGAGCCAAGCAGAAGAGGCAGAACTAGATTTCAAAATACCTTGAAAATGCCCTTGCAAGGCATATGGCTAAAAGGGGAAAATACCATTCAACTTACAAGTACAAAGTTTGAAGCTTTAGTACCAGAAAAGAAGAATGCCGTATTTAGTGAGTCACTTATAAAATCTGGTTGGATTATGTGTACGTATTTATATATGCACATTACTGATTGAGTGCAGTGAAAAACAAATTACAGGAAAGTCAGGTTACAGAAAGTTTTCTGCATTTCAAAACCAAATTTATTAGATTCTTACAAAAGTCTCACATCTGGTTGAAAAATTAAGGAATAAATAAATATGGAGAAATCAACTTCTAAAAACTTAAGAGTAAGAAAGATGACATTTGCTTATTATGTATTACTTATAATGGTACAGGTGCTAAAAGAAAATACTTAGAAATACAAGTGCTAATCAAGTCTTAACTGAATTATTAATTAAAGAAATTTTACCAAAGAATTGCTGTAGTATAAACACAAGTCTATTCCCTCCCTGAACATACTGCTCCCGTAATAGGTTTGATTTATGGCATATAATTTCTCAGAAACTTTTTACAGAGCTCAGGAAATTGACGAGCCAATCAACATGAGCAGAACATACGGATCAGAGTAACTCACTGTCAACATAACTCGGTGACATATGTCATTTGCTGTGACTTCTGCAGAGAGAGAGACTGAACTGAAAACCACAGAGTGATTTTAAGTTGAACCTTTATTGTCTATTCAATTTAAAAAAATCCTTTTAAGGGGAAAAAATAGGTCTTGCAGTCCTCTTGCTTGACTGAACTGTCCATACTCGGATGTGCCTGCCCACCAGAGAGGCCCTTGGGGAGTCCAAGGTATCATTAAAGGACAGTAAAAGCACAGGACCCTTGGAAGGTCTGCACCTGTCCTGGAAACAAAACAGGGTAATAGTTCATCTCAAAGGGCACTGGGCACCTCTGTGGGGCAATCTAAACAGAGCTTCTACACCAGACTGCACTCCACTGTTGGATGCCCAAGCCCACACAGATGTACCTTCAGGTGAGCAAGCACTTGAGGTTGAGTGCCAAGAACCCATTACTGTCAGTACACTTGAGACAGCTACTGAATTCATTCTACAGTCAACACCTAAACTGTGTCACCTGAGGAGCTCCCCTGATTGCTCTGACTCTACCCACAGAACTTCCATTGATAGTCAAACAATACTCAGCTCACCCTACAGACACCTGAACTCAGATACCCAATTAACAAGCCAAAGTCCACCCTAAAACTAGGTGGAATGATTACCAACACAGGAAGCACAGCCTGGTCCACATAACTTGAGGCAAGTAAGCTAACTAAATATTTCTAGACCAATAATCATCGTAGCATCTTTTATAGCCAATTTAAAGAGGCCAATGCCTTTAGAACCTGATTCAGTTAAATGCCTGATTTTGGATAAGACTTATCCGCAGCTACCCATATCCTCCAAAACATACAGGAACATGCTCAATCTCTCTTAATGATTGCTGCAGCTAACTTCCACAGCCATATGTCCATGCTGTTACTAGCTTTATTCCTTCTTCTATCGTGTTCCTGTATTGTTCGTTTTCTTCTTCTTTTCTAGTCAGTTATAAACCTTAATATCTCCCCCTTAACCACTTTCTTCAACAACACTTAATACAATCTTAATTAGACCCCAGATGGTAAGAACATAAGAAGAGTGCTGTCTGGTATTTATTTAAAACAAAAGTCAGAGCACACAGAGAACTCTATGAGTTCACCAGCACTGATCAGCCATCAGACAGATGCCAGTACCTGAGATTAGCCAACAAAACAGCCTGAGAGGCCAACAAAACAGCACTACAGTAAGGTTACAGCTCTTCTTGGTGCATGCTATGCTTAGCAAAGTTCTAACACTACATTAGATGTCACCAAATACGCCTTCAAAGACTTATAGCCCCACAATAATTCTGGCTTTACAAAAATTTAAAGCACCCGTTTTCAAACCTCAACACATGTACCAATGGTATAGTTAGCATCAATATTTCCTTGCCAAGAGGTCCTCTATTTTAAGCCATGGATAAAAACTGACAAGTTAGATCAACAAGTTGTGCAGGAGAAAAGAATGGATAACAAAGAAGTCGAATACTTTAAAAAAGGCATGATCAGAAACAAAAAAATTCAAACATTTGTTAGCATTTATTTAATGAAGACTTGCATTCATATGAAGAAACTGCATTTGTCTGCCATGTGAAAAGCCTGCTAAATTGTAAAAACACCAAAGAGTGATACAGTAGCTCAAAAATGCCAACATCCTAATAATGAAATTAACAAAATAAGATTACCTTGCTCCAATCTAAAGCATAGGGAACGTTTTGCAGCTTCTATCTCAGGAGTTGGATGATCCAGAACATGTCTGCACCACTGCAGAGGACTCAGTGATTTCTCTCGAGAAGCGTGAGTCTTGGTAGGCAAGACGTACAACCTTAACCAAACACACAGAAGTATCAGCAAGATACGCAATACTGCGAACTTCGCTTTTGTGAGCTCACCTTCCTATTAGATCACTAACAATTTATAACATACAAAGCCCTACAAGTGGATATCTAATAAAAAGAAATACATCCTGAAGTAGAAGAGTTTACATTACTTTTCTTCTTTCCCACCTCAGAAAAATAGGTGGCAAAATATCAACTCTCTAGGTCTGGCATGTCCAAACAAAGTCCGAGTAGATTTCACATTAAAACCTTCTATCCAATCACTACCGTTGTCTGAATTTCAGCACTGCCCAAAGCTCAAATGTATTAGGTGCGGTACACATACCAAAAGTACTCTTGCTTTTCCCTATACTTACATTTACTGGAGATTTAGATAATTTCAGTATCTGATTTTTTCTTCACTCAGGTGAAATAGGTGTTGTTCAAGTCATACTTGTAATGATTGAAAAACATTTAATGAGAAACACTGAAAACCTATTTTCAACATTCAACACTAGCAGAAAAGAAAAGCATATATGCAAAATAAGCTAATGTATGTGCATTATTCTCAGACAAGAGCTGGCAACTGATCAGTTGCACATTAGCAAACCAGGTTTCAAAGCAGATTTCATGGGTGAATTCTTGAGACTGAGATCTGGGTTGCTGCGGTCGCCCTGGCAGATTAGCAGGCACAGCAAATGCCGATTCACCTGGGAGACTGCAAATCTTCCAGGAGGCAACCTATTCTTGTCTGCTGAACACGACTGACTCGCAGCTCCCTGGCCTGAGCACCTCCAAGATACAGGGCTAGGGACACCCAGAGGCAGATTCTCAAGGCACCAGAAAAAAGCCCCACAGACTCTAAAGAGATCTGGCCTGTACAAAGGGGGAGTGAAAGGCAAGACTAAAAACCAAATGCGATTTTGCCCCTCAGGGGGGGGTCACTAACAGGTAGCAGCAGCCTTTCACCTTCAGTTTTGTCTCAAGAGCTACCCAAGTCCCACCAGAGCACCCGTTCTCCAGTGTCTGCTCCATGAAGGTTTTTGCCTTTGAAGTCAACCAGCACTGTCCATCCAGTTCACAAGGAATAAATAGCCTCACTGTGATTGCTATCTCTCTCTCTTGGCAATCCCAGCAGAGATCAACTACTGAATTTCTCTGAGGAGAGGACTCATTTCCCCAGACTTCCTGCAGTGCCTGCCTGTCCACACATTTAAAAAATGATACTGAGAAAAACAAAAAAACAAAGGAAAGAAAAGCTTTCAGGTTTCCTGTTAACCTGCAGAAGTGCTTCAAAAGCTAAACATCTGACTGATGATCAGATCTTCCTCCTGTAAATCAAACAAAGTAGTTTGACTTGCCTACAGTTCCACAGGGTTGGTTGGTTGCTTTTGGGTTTTTTTTAAGTGCAGTTAAACAAAAAAAAAAATAAAAATAAAAAAAAAAGCAAGGAAAACACAAAAAACAAAAGGTATGTAAGGCCTAAAATTATTAATTGACAACTAGGATATGCAATGAAGGCTTTGGTTTTCCAGAAAGCAGTTTGCTTTAAAGACTGAGATTACAAAAAAGCCCCAAGCAACTGCCATGACATGCCTGACCTTTCACGGACAATGACTGGAGATTTATCCTTGGACTTAAAACATGTAACAGCTAAAATAACTCCCTCTTAGTGGAATAAATTTGTTAACAAATCCCTGTCATGAAATTCTGCCTGTGGACACATACATGTGTGCCATAAAGGTAAATTTTGGCACCCAAATCGAGGATTGCTCCCAGGGATGAAATCAAATTGGAAATTTCACTACAGCACATCATGTAACAACGACTAACTACCATCGTAAAATGTAAACAGGGAAAGCAATTTTTTAACAAGTCATTACCAAACAAATTTGATATTCCTTAACACTAGGAAAGCTAAAATGTTAGAACCAATGAAACACCTTGATTTAAGTCTGGACTGACAAACCCAAACCAGCCCTGAACAGACCAACCACATGTACAATGAAGCCACACTGACAAAAATGTCCACACAATTTGTACATGAGTCTCAAAAGCCATTTTCAGAAACGCTGCATTGTGTACTGTGAAGCACATACAACAATCAGAAACATTTCTGACATTTAGATTAATTTTTGAACATTTTATCTTCAACCAAAATTAAGGATATTTGAAACACACCTCAACTTGTTCACGCTGCATTTTATTTTCATCTGACATTAACTTAAGCTTGATTCAAAAACTAACATAAGAAAGATACATGGAAGCTTAGACAGATACTTTAAAACTTCTTTAAATAAAGGTAATCTATATATTGCTATTGACACCTGAAAACAAACTGAAGATCAATGACGTTACACATGGTTACACAGCCCAGACAGTATTCCAGCACTGCCTCTGTGATGTTCACCCACGCTGCTGAAACAGGTTTTCAGACACTAGCTTTACTGAACTAGTTCTATCTCTACTTTGCAGTCTCCTCTTCTGCTTCTTTTTATGAGAGTGTAACCATTCCAGGTTACACAGGTTAACCAGTCCAGGTCAATTTTATATTTTGCTTTATCCACTCCCTATTCATATCCAACTTATTCCATTTACTCGCACCCTGCCGTGCCTTGCGCAGCTACACGGGAGCGTAAGATACACAATTTAGATCAACGTCTAAAAGACAAAAGCCCTCCCAAACCCCTGAAGATGGGAGACAATCTGGCAGAGATTTCAGGATGAGGAGGCAGAGCTGCTCAGATCAAGGCTTTCCCGGAACGAAATTCCGCTATTTTTAATTCCTTATGTAAACATGAGGCTGAAACTAGGCTGGGATCTGAACGATATTCCCCGGGGTGGAAAACGAGCTCCGTTCCCCACGGAGGGCGCGACGCCTCGGGCGAGCCGGGCGGTGAAGCCCGGCTTCACCTGAGCCGCGTCCAGCACACCGGGCCCTTTCCTCGGCACGGTCTGGAGGGGGGATGGAGGTGGGGAAAAGAAAAAAAAAAAAAAAAAAAAGAGCAAATTTCAGCCTAAGCAGGGAGATCAAGTGGATTTTGGGGCTAATGCTAATCAGAGACTGAAGACCACTGCGAGAGGCCCGACTGGGGAGCACAGCCAGGCAGGGCCGGGGAGCAGGGCAGGGCCGAGCCGCATGTACCATGTATCCTCGTCCTCTCCGCAGCCGTCCTCCAGCTCCAGCACCGCCACCTCGTCCAGCACCGTGGCCGCCGCCCCCGCACCGCCGCCGCCTTCCTGGCCGTCGCCAGCGGCCGGCGGCCCGGGCGACGGCTTGAAGTAGGCGAGGGGTTCCGGAGGGCACAGCAGGGTGGGCACCGGGCTGGGCATGCACGGCGGGCCCGCGGCGGGGGGGCTGGCGGGGCG
>VXBU01013855.1:259-115941 GCA_013400315.1 Bombycilla garrulus | reverse complement strand
AAAACCACCACCAAAAAACCAACAAACAGTAAATAAGTAAATAGGTATCTGACGTTTTCAGTTGTAAAACAGGAACATGACAGTGTGGTCTGCATATTGCATCACTGAAAACATCTTGATGCAGACACCAGTTTGGAGATACATTAGGAGACACCTTTGAAGACAGGGTAGAGCATGTAGCATCATAGCACAGGTTCTTAGGAGTCACCATGGGAATGCTTGTCCTCAGTTATGAGTACAAGTAGTTGAAAATTTTTGGATGCCCTCTACTGTTTGTGGCACCTACACACATGTTGCATGCAGGAATTCATTTCAGAACTCAGTTGCCAAAGAGAAAAAGCTTAGGGCTCAGTGTTGTGCCCTAGCATGGGTGCAAATGCATCTTTTCCAGACAGATGCATTGATCGTAGACACTATCACCAAGAAAATGGTTCAGAGATTCTTAAGTGAGATACCCAGTAGTATGGGAGGAAAGCAGCTTAAAGTTGTGCATACTTCAGCTGCCATGCTCACAGTGTGAGAGGCTCTGTCTTTTCCGTCATTTCCTGTACAAATGGATTTAGTAAAGGGTAAAAATGCATTTCACTGTGATGTATCTGTTACTCTATTTTAAGCGTACTAGTAATTTCACTAATACATGATTCCACTAATAATATAGCTTCACGTAGAGGTGGTGGCAGGTTAAATGTATGTTGATGAATAACCATGGTTTTCAGATTGGTCTGTTTGAATACAGCAAAGGTGATTTGAACATCTTAGTCGTTTAAATAGTTAAACTAAATGTTTGGAGTTTTAAACATAAATTATTCTTCTCCCAATACTGACATTACTAACAAGTTGTTAATGAGTTCCATTCAGTATCCTGCCAGTAGCTGATAGTTTGATCAACCCCAAACTTCCTCTGCACTTAACAAACCACACTGAAGACTTGATGGTTCCATGGGTTTTTTTTAGGCATTGATGAAAGGTGTCTAACAACAACCCCAAACATCTTGATGTACCCATGAAGCCTGTTAGTCCTGGACAGAGGAATTATATGTCCTAAATTAGTAGAAGTCTACTATAGGATGCTACTTACACCGTGTCCTATAGTAGGAATTTCTGAATCAGTGTAGTTACTAATAGGCTGTCAACACGGAGAACAAAGAAGCAGGAAGTCCGCAAATCCCATCTGCTCTTTTCTGGTAATAAGCTTGTTGCTTTATGCTGCAATAGCTGCAGGCTGGATCTGCCTTTCAGGCAAGCCAGTAAAGAATTAATTGCTGTAATCCAGTCTGGGCTATACAAAAGATGTGTAACAATAAGGTCAGAGCATGGACAGTAAACTCCAAGTCTCGTGAGACTATTTTAAAGTCCAGTCCCAGTCTGAAAAATGACTGTGAAAGTAGTTTTATAAAAATAGAGCCAGTATTATGCCAGCAGAAGTCCATCAGATCCAGTATTCTGCCTTTAGGCAGGGCTGATAGTAGCTTTGTGAGGAAAATATCTTAGAAACAAGAAAAATATTGAGGGATATTTTCCGTCTTTCAGAAGTCATTGAGTCAGGACATCTGGATCATTTAATTTTGATAGGCAACCACTGTGTAATAATATTCCATTTGCTGAGACCCATTTCTAAGCCATTTAAACATTAGGGCTCTACAACCCCCTGTGGCAATTAGAGCTGCAATTTAATAATGTATTGTTAGAAAAACTACTTCTTATTATCTACTTTAAATCTGCTGCTTAGTAATTTGATTGGGTGCCCCTTAGTTCTGGTTTTCTGAGAAAGACAGAATGATTAATCATTCTCTATTCAGCTTCTCTTTGTCATTCATGATTATATAAAATTTAGATACTTCTCTTCCCAGCTGACAAGCCCTAATTCATATAGCCTTATCCCCACAGAAGTCGAGCCAAACCTCCCATTGTTTCCTGTCTCATTCCATAACAAAACCAGAATTTTCTAACCCATTGTTTTCTTTCTATTCTCACTCCATGTTTTCTTATAAAGCCAAATGTTCTCACTTAAAGAAATCAGCTTAACCAAAAGCATATTGGCTTTTTCAGAAACACTCATATATTCATGAGCATGTCCTGCTTTAAAAAATCTGTGCAGACTCTCCCCCAATATATCGTACATATCCAGATGCTTCTGTATTCTGTTATTTATTCCAATTTGTACAAATTGGCTTGTGAAAAAAATAAGAAAATAAGACTAAATGAAATGGAGTTCCCCAGAGCGGTTTTTGTGGTATTTTTTCAAGGCTGATGTCCTGGCTGAGGCTTCCAGTTTGTTTGGCACCAAGCCTGCTTTGAACAGTAGGGTAAATGTTTGTGAGAACTTCAACACACTTGGGCTGCCACAGTTTTGCATAGATACTACCTAGACCTTGCAATTTTTTATTGCTAAATTTATGCATTTATTCTGCATTATTTGAGCAATTAAGCACTTCCTGAAGTTACAGCAGGGATTCTTCATTCTCAGTGTCTCTTCCAAACATTTTGACTTCCTTGCTGTTGCTATTTCATGCTAATTGACTTTCTCTTTCTTTTATACTGTTTCCTTCTCTGAACTACCATTGCTCCTTAGGGCTTTTTCCTTGCTTAATTATTATTAAATTGAAGTACATTGTAATCACCATTAGAATGGATTTACTGTAGGAACAAATCCAAAATTTCATCATTTCAGTGAGCTCAAATTGTTCCAGTGCTTGTGATATCCAAAGATACTGTCTGTGAATTAGGCTTAGGGTCTGCTAGTCTGTAGATCCATCTAGACAGAATTATCCATGACACCTCTTGTTCAAGGGGTTGTTATTTGATTGTTATCAAATCACTCTGACTTTCAAATGCTTTAGACACCCCCCTCCCTCCCCCACTTCCCATCCCTTCTGTTTATTATTAACTGAAAGCTTCAGCCTGAATCTTGCAAATCAGGACGTGTCTCTTTATAACGATCTTTATTGATAACAAAGACTAATTAGACTTTCAAAGAAGTTTGAATATTTACATTGTCTCCAGTATACAAGTATATTAGAGAGCATAATTTGGTTTACCACTGATGAATAAGAAAGAGAAGGTTGAGGGGGAGATGTGGTGTTCAAGGTTGTTAATAAATTAGCTGATAATCTAAAAGTAAAGTTTTTGAAACACTGTTTGAGTGTGAAGTGCTGAAGATCACAATGACAGAAATACAGCTCCTCTCCAGGAGGCTTAAGATCTATGACACACCTTCTGCCAAGACTCCAGATTTCAGCTTGACTTATCTTCAGGGAATAATGGCAGTTAATTCAGGAAAAAAAAAATGCCTTATTTCTTAATGACATGAACATACCAAACGGTTCAACAAATCCTGGTTATGAGTTTTCTTTATTTTTTCTTTTATTCATCTTCTGTCATCTTTACTTTTGTCTATTTGCCGATAATTGGGGGAAAAGTTCATCAACATTGCAAAAAAGTGGAAAAAAATCATTATCCATGTTAGCAAGTCCATCATGTAGTTATGTAACTGATTTTTACAGTTTGCAAAATATTAGTAAGTATAGGCCAATAGGCCAAGGCTTTGTGATGCTGCAAAGTGATTTAGAAGTTATCATCTTAGAAAAATAAACAGCAATATGCTTAGCATTGGTTATGTGATGTATGTAGGAAAAATTAAATAATACAAAGAACCCTCAGTCCAGCAGTAATTGTGTTTGAGAAGGCACATCTGAGTGGCACCATGTCAAAAGGGCACAGAAAATTTGTGGTTGCTTGAAAGGCTTTTCTTGTGCCAAAGTGGGTGTGTTAGATTTTCAGCTGGGGAATGGTTTAAAACAATAAGTGTTTGAACTTTCATCCAGGTTCAGTTTGGTCAAGCTAGAATCTTTGCTGAATATCCAGAAAAGCTCATGTAACTACTTTTATCACTTATTTTTACTCTCAAATGGGATAGAGAAAAGAAAGCCTGTAAAAATAGTGTGTAAAAACTTGCCCTTGCACTATCTATAACCCACTTAATTACAAAATATACAATACATTGGCAAAGGTACCTAGAGGGTAAATTAGGTACTGTTTGAAAACTTATGTCCAAACTTTTTTTTCTGGACCCACTACTCCATAAACTGTATAACTTGCACGGTACTTGAGATCTTTCCTGCAACATCACTAGACTGTCGTAAAACACCTTGCCCTTCCTCCTGCCATGCCAGAACTCCTGGGTCTAGGTAGTGATGGATCTGTCACAGGTGGTGGTGGATCTATCAGTCTTACTCCCTCTGGCTCCCTTTTGTCTATCCTGGAGATGTGCAGTCAGTGCTGGACACACTTCCAGGGCTGGGCGAGAGCTGGTCTAAAGTCAGCACTTTCTGGGACAATCTGGAAATAGAAGAAAAGCAGTACAACAAAGGTATTTCTTGAGTACATTTACTGGAGTGATGAAGGGTGTATGAATTGTGGTATTACAAAACAAGTGTATTCTTCTTAGCTAGATCTTTTCCTCGTGTTTGTTCCAATTTCATTACAAGAAGCAAATGCTTCCCAGCTCTCTTCACTCCCTATTTCGTTTATGTTCCTACTGAGGAGATTCTGATTCTGAATTAGAAGGCAGGGGAGTTTTTAAATAGTCCTAATGATCTCCAAGTTAAAATCCAGAAACCACAGTTCACAAAGCACATGCCGTCCTCTGACTGGGTATCTGGGATGTCTCTCACTAGAGTGGAAGAGGCAGAAAAAATATTGCTCCTTCCCAGCTTTCCTCCTTCAGCTTTCCACAGATGTCAGTCATGTGAGAGCTAGTCTGCTTGCTCCCAGACAGAATTTTGCTGTGAGATAACTGGTGTTTTTGTTCAAAAGGCTTTAATGTTAGTTCCGCATTTGTCACTTGGGCAAATGGATAAAGTCAATGGTCAAATGCATTATCAATTGTGAAAACAGCTGAAAACAGTGTTCAGATGCAGTATCAATCATATACTTCTGTAGGTTTCCCAAATATTGTTTAAATATTTTGCAATTTGAAATTACAGTGCTAAAAATATCATTAGCTGGATTCTCATTCTTTATTCCAAGATTTGAACTACGTACAGGGATAATACAATTCAAAGTTCCATGGGTGGAAACTCCCTGGAGGAACCAGAAGATATGAAGACAAACCAATGCTTTCTGGAATATTCATCTTAGAGTCCAGTTTGACTATTAATTTCAATGGCACCATTATTTACAACAACACTAGTACTATTAAAATTCCTTAATTGACTTATTTGCATAATGCTTTCATCTTTCTTGTAATATTTTCTCCCTTTTCTGCTTCTTTTAGAATTTAAATGTGGAAAAATGGCTTGAATGCCAGAAGAAGTTTGTCCTTTATTTCTAGCGTAGTTTGTGTCTTCTTTTTTTCCCGAGTAGGTAGTTTTAAAATGTTGGCTGCCAATTGTTTTGACCACAATAGCTGTCTAAGCTTCCTAAACAGATGTCTGATGACTGCACAGCAATGCCAAGACTCGGACAAGTGCTTTTGGCATGATTATATTCAGATATTGATTCTAACAGGACCAAACCAGTCACTTCTAAGTCCTGGCACAGCCTACGAGGCTGTAGCTGTCAATTTATAACTGACACAGTTATAAAAACCTCACAAAAATATATTCCATTTCCAAGCAGCTTGCTTGGAAAGGGAGGTAAACTCTGAATTTTTCTTGGGTCATTCATACAGGTACAGCAGTACCACCCAGAGGCCACTGCTGTGCTGGACACTGCACAAACTGAAGAGAGTTCCTGTCCAAAAGGGCTCAGAGGCTGGAAAGACAAAGATACTAAGGCTTAGAAGAGTATGATGACGTATTTGTTATAGTCTTCAGATGAAACCCCTCACAATTTCACTCTCTGACTGTCCTACTCAAGCCAAATATGAATCTAGACAACCCCTTTAATCATTGATACTGCTTTTAATTCTTAATTAGACTTGGATGAGATGATGAAATTCTGGGATTTGGTCTTTGCTCCCAAGACAATGTATTTTTTATTCAGAAGTCATTCCTGAGTAATCAATAAGCATATAATGAATGTGCAAGCAGTGTAACTATCCAGGGGAACATGAGCCATAAGGATCCAGTCTGCACTGGGTAGGGAATGTGGCAACAAGACTACGGGGAATATCTTGTTTATTCTACATACCCAGCTGTTCCACTGTGTTACACTACCTGCTTAGGTTATGTTGGGGGAGACACTGAACTTGGCACTCCCATTTTCTGGGCCCAGCTGATCTGTTCAGAGAGCACCATCCCTGTGGTTTTAAAAGATGGTAGTTTTTGAGATGTTTGACAAGGTCTGATTTTAGCAGATTGTGCCAAACATAATTGAGGATATCTGGAGATTCTTCTTTCTGAAGTGCAAGGAATGTTTGTAAGTCCTAGTTTTACTGATGCTGGATACTGGAGTTGAGTTGCTCAGACTAGGCAAAGCACAAAACAGAAAAGGAGGTCTTTGAAGTCAAAGAAAGACCTTATCAGTTTAAGAACTCAGTTGTTCTGCATCAATTAAGCAGCTAAACAGAGCTATTTTGGTTAACAATTTCAGACTTTGGCACATCAAACCTACCTAAGTATTTATTCTCTTTATCCTTTATCTTTATGGAATGATGGATGTCTCTGCTGCTGCGAAGAAAAATGTTGTGCTGTGGTGCAGCAGAAGGAAGAAAAGCAGGCATTTCTCCCTTGTAGTCTGGCATCGACTAGTCTGAAAGCTGAAACCATCTCCTGGTGTAACAGAGTAGCTACAAGGAGCAATGTGCAAGTATGATCAGAGAGCAAAACCAACTATGCAAGTGGGTACTTTTCATTCTAAACAATGAGATTATGTTAAAATATAAAGTATCAAGGAAGGCAAGCAGAGTAGCAGATTTCTGACCTTATTGTTGTGAGTAAATAAACTGAACACCTGAAGCTATCCTAACACTACACACATCCCTATATGAAGAAGCCAGGAATAGAGGTGACCTACGGAATAAATGCGAGATCCATTGGATGTTCTTTTCAAGCCTAGCTGAGGAGTCTCTGTTAAGTAACCACGAGTGTGTCTTGTCAAACTGACACAGATCTTTATTTCAAGAAAAAGAGGATGAAGGGACAGTGTTAAAGATGTTTGTCATTCTGTGTCAAGCACTGATAGGGAGGAATGCTCAGGCAGAGCATTCTGTGAGAACCTACACAGGATACAACAGAATATATTAACACAGTGAAAATGTTCTTATGACATTCCTTGTTCTTGTAAATATCAGTAGCTTTGAAGCAATCTACATATTTAAATGCATCAATATGCATTATTTCACTCCTTTCCTCTGATTGCTTCATTCCCCTCCCCATAGAGCTTTGTAAAATAAAGTATCCATTACACACTGAAAAAAATGGGCCAGATGAATCACAACCCCCCAAGTAATTTAGTACATCATCTCTCAATACAGCTTTTCAGTTTAATTTAATGCATTATTGAAGATAACAGGTTCATTAAAACAGCTGCCAGCAAACTCTTCATTTGGATTGTTTCATGGAAGGACTAGTGAAAGGAAAATGAAACACTACAGGCTAATGATATGCAAAAAGGGACAAAAAATATTTAAGTTTTGATACATTGGTATTGAGATGTTAATATGATTTTTCTTAATGAGTACTACTCTGCCAGATTTTATATGGTAAATTACAAACCTGGTGTTTCTTAGCCAACTTACAACATACAATAAAAAAAAAATAACGAAAAAACACATGGCAAAATTACCGGGGTTGTTCAGTGAAAATGACTTAATGAGCGCAGAATTACTATTTATTGTTTCTTAATGCTACTTCTCTGTCAGTGAGCATTTAAGTAGCAGATATTTTCATCCAGAGCTCCTGGTCTCTGGGGGAGTGAACTAAAATCTCTCATCCCCCCAAACACTAGGAAGTCCTAGATTCTAATGTGCTGGCTCAAGTGAATGTCTAACATCTTCCATTGTAACTAGGCTTTAGCAATAAATGTTGGTCTCTCAACAGGACCAAATTTGTGACATTAAACTTTTGCCACTCCTTTTTTCACCCCGTTGTGCAAATCCTTGTTTCCTAGTAAAGCACAGAGTTTTAACAATTGTAGTTTAATTAGGTTATGTCATCAGCAAGAGACACATACCAGAAAAAAAATAGTCAATAATTAAAGATTTATTAGAGTTACTGACATTAATTCATAAGATATTAATACAATTAACAAAACAAAATATCTACTGTCTCATGTCTCCATTGCATAATCAGTCTGGAGATCCTTTAATCCAGACAACATCCTTTCTCAGCTGCAGGCCCAGTCATTTAAATTATACGGACATCCATACCTCCTGCCTCCCCTATGAAATGTGCAGTCAAGGAGAGAGAGTGTGCCTGGGACAGCCACTCACCAGTCTGTTTTAACCTATGGCTGTAATCCTTTGCATGCTTTTAAGCTCTTGCCTAGGTCTAGCAGCCTCCAAACACTAACTCTGCCATGGTCATATCCAGGAAATCCTTTTAAACTGAGATATAAGGCAGAAAAATCAGTTCTGAATAACCATAATCTAAAGCATCTCATGACAAAGACTAGTAGTTAATACCTTTGTCTGTCCAGTAAGCTACTGAACTATTGATTATTTTAGGCAACATATTATAACAAAACATGATTTCTTCTTTCAGTTTCTATACTTGTATACACATACACTCTCCAGAAGGAAAAAGAAATGCTTTCACTGTAGTCTCAAAGGAAGAGTGTATCTGACCTAGTCTAATGTCTAGAAATCTGAGCTGTTCATTCCAGGTTCCTTTGCAAACCATGGAAAGTAAGGTGTACATTGGTAAATGTCACAATAAAATAGATGTTTGCAATCTGACCAATTGAATTGCTTCCTAAAAAATGTCTGCTTCTCTATATAAGATAGAATAGATTAAGTAACTCAAACAAAAGTCTACACTGTAGATGTATAAATTTAGGCAAGATGAATCCATCCAAAGTGTTTAGATAGTCAATTTAATAAAGTAGGAAATATAAATACAATAACATAATGTCATGCAGAGTGTGTATTTCATTATTTCATGGCAACTATTTAGTGTGCACTTCTTTAAAAAAATGGTGATTAAATAGTTACCAAAATTATAAACATGGAGTTGGGGTAGTTTTACTTAAAACTCTAGCAATTTTTGTTGAGAATCCTGCAGTTGTAGAGATGCATTTTCCAAACTAATTTTGTTCCATCAAATTTAATTTTTCATTAAAGTTACTTGGGAAGAACCTCTGGACGCTGATGTCTCCCCTTGAAGGGGCACCCACTTCCCTCTGCATGAAAACAGTAGTTTAAACTGAATAGCTGACTTCTAAATGGCTAATCTTGATGAGGTGAAAGCCATTCATGCTATTTTAAGCAAACAGATATTTATATTGGAGGAAAAGAGAATACAGCCCCTTCAAAACAGATGTTTAAGAATGTCCTGACATTCAGAAAATTTCAATAAATTGTCATTCATTTTACAGATAACTCTGTGGTTTTACAGATCTCATAAATATACTGACCAATATCTTGTTTTGCTTCCTGCAACGTGTATATGAAAATGCATCTAAATTCTCATTAAATTAATTCCTTTGATAGCCATGCAGTAGGACTTAATTCAGAGAATTCCTAGCAGTAAAATGAATAATTTCCCACTGTGTTTTGAATTAACAGGCCAGTACAGTTAACTAAATGATAGTAACTTCTTCATCATATGTTCTGTATGTCAAAATTAGTAGATCCAATTTTCTGCAAGAGAGAAAAAATTGGTCAGAGATGCCAAGCAAAGCAGTATGCTCAAAATGTCCTACAAGGAAATTGTAGTTTGTTTTTTTCTTTTTTAGAATGTCTACTGAAGATTAACTGTCTGTCTTGTAACTTGATGAAACAGAACATGCCAGTTTATTTTGCTTAATATAGAGACCCTTGGTATGTCTTTCTACAGTTTTATAACTGTTACTATGCTTTATTAATTTTCTAATCTGATTATTTGCAAAATTCCCCATTCCCATCAGATGTTGCAGTGTGTTAATCACAAAAGTATTTTAAGAAAACAAATTTTTAGTATCATTTTAGTTAACATGATCATATATCAGAATTACACAGTTGAAAAACAGCTTATCAGAGTATTTCATCTACATCTCTCTCTTAATTTGGTACAGAGGTAATGATTTATAGTATTGTGAAATAATAATTGCCATGAAGAAGAGAAGACCCAAAATCTAGCAACTTCTAGAAAAATTAATAAAGCAAAATGTTCATTTGTGCCTGCCTTACACATTTTTTACTCTGCTCATCACAAAGGTAAGAACCATAATCACAGTGTATGTATTTTCATTATGATTTTGTAGATTTTGTATCTTCTCTCTACTGTTCACAAATACTCCACTAGGTGAAAATCTCTCTGAACCCTGGCTTATTCATTTCAGTAGAACAATCTGATTCTCAGATGGCCTTTGAAGTTCTTCTCCCTTCCAGGGCAAGATGCCATTGCCTTCCTCTAGGTGTCTCTATTGATTGCACAGGTACAACTCTACAGAGAGACCTGAAGGGATGAACTTGCAGTGTGACCGAGATCTCCCTCACAGTTACAGGATGATTGTATCTAGAATCTGGGGCTGGATATCATCCTAAACACCAAGACTTACTGAATTAGATACTTTGATAAGGTTTATGTACACACAAATGAGCAAAAGCAACAGCTGTGTTGTCATATATTAAAGTCTTTTGAATGACATTCACTAAATGGCTTTTCCTACTTCCAGTATTACACATTGTGTGCCTTACCTTTAACTTTGGAATAGCATGGCTCACAGTGCACAGTTTGTTTGTAAATCCAAATGCTGTCTCCTGCTTTTAGATCTTCCAGAGGTCTTTTACATACTTCACACTTCAACACATCAGTCAAAGAATGAGGAAAAATGAAAATTAAACATTTCTCTAATACTCATATTCAGCATGCTTTCCTTTAAGAAGAAAGGAACCCCAGGCCAGAATAGGAGTTCTTAGTACTGCAACATAAAAACTGAACTCTGAGAGAATAGTTTTAGATAACAGGAGGTTAGATATCTGACTGTCTCACCTTTAGACATCTAAAAACCAGATACCAGTGTCTCAGCTGGTTGCCTAGGTACTCATTGTAATCAACAATCCTATTGTTTCCCCAGACATTTCGAAAGGGTACTTTTACATTCTCTGTGTTAGCTTAGGAGTTTATCCTAAAATAAGATGAATCACCATTTTGAGATCCTTTTCTTTCTTCACTGAATAAAGGAAGAATGATCACACATAATCATCCAACTCAGTAGATCTTAAAGAATCTCGACTGCTTATTTCAAAATATCTTATGACATTTTATCTTAAAAGTTAAGTATGCCTCCAGTTCTTGCAGAATCTGGACACTGCTTTCACAAATGTCTCAAAAAAGCTAATTTTTTGAGATGGAGAAGTATTGCCCATGTTTCATATATGAAAATGCACAGATACACACAGATGTTGACTTACCAAGATCACAAGGAAAGCCTACAGTGGATCAGGGAACATGGTAATTTGATACAGAAACTAGGATATTGATACCCAGATAATTCTATTTATTTAAATATAATAAAAGAATAGTAAATTCTGGTTTCTTTGGATATTTTATACACTGGTAAGTGAAAAATCAGCACTAGTATGAAGGTGCTATTAAAACAATCTGCTGTCTTCACTGATTTTATATTTCTTTGTTTAAATCAAAAGGGTGGCCGTGTCTTCAAAGTTCCGATCACCAATATTAGCTAGAATTTCTACACAGAGGAAAAAAAATCTAGAATTTGGGTTATTTAATTACTGTACTTTTGGTGTATATACCTTTACAAGGAAATTAAGATGGTGTACTGCTGTCAGCTATGTGCAAATCTCTAATGGATGCAGGGTATTTGTAAGGAGCTAAATGAATATTAATTACAAGAAATTGCACTACTTAGCTAAATACATAACTACAAGCATGAACCACAGACCTACATCAATTGTTTAATTTTTTGCCAATGCTTTCATAAGCTTGTAGTTATACAAAATTAAGCTGAATGTTCCTGGCTGGACAGGTTCTCACTTGATAGCAGTTATTTTAAAAAAATCTAGTTTAAAAAATAAGCTTAAGTATTTAACAGATAATTCAGCCACTACCAACATGTTAATACTCCTAATGAAAAGCCCATTCTTCTTTATGTGGGTTGATCAGTCTAAAAAGAATGGAAGCAGACTAGAACTTATATTTACTTGCAATAATAGTATTGAGGACATGCTACATAGTAGTTCCCATGGAAGAAAATGCCTTTCTGGTGCTAACAGAGCTCAGAAAGTCCACGGTAAACAAAAAGCACATGCAGCTTCATACATGTGAAGTGCAACCTTAGTGCTGTATTCTGATTTGTGTTACTTTTCATGTAGTAAATAGGGAGAAGAACTGCTGTCAGAAGCAGAAATAAAAGCTGTGCAGGACTGGGCAGAAATATGAGTTATGCTAAAGCAGTGATTTTTCTGAGTATTGTTTGTTAGAATAACAAACTCTGTGTGTAGATGCAAGCAGAAATAAGACAAATGAGGCAGAAAGAAAACAGGCTATGGGACTGAGCACTGCCAGCCATACCCTGAGAAAAGCTGAAGAGCGAATTTTAGGCTGAGGCTTAGGGTTTGGAATTACAAACAAAGCCGAAATTTCTTCTTTGCTTTCATTCTAAATGGAAATAGGAAAAAATTATCTACTTTTCAATAATTAAAAGTTTTAGATGTCAATCAGGAACATCTACAGAACTTCATAAAAAACTTAATAAAATTTTACAACATGAAGAAAGTGTAAGTTGATATAATTCACTGTATTAGACTTGAAGTGAAGGCTTATAAATATGTAGGACTCTTAGAATACATTCAGCTGCACATTTTCTCTACCTTATGGTTGCTTGGGAGGAAAGGCAAGGAGAAGGAGAGTAGAGGGAGAAGGAGAGGGGGAGAAAGAAAGAAGAAGGAGGGGATTGTGTAGGGAAGAGAGGGAAACAGAGAGATTAGTATTTCCTACATTAATCTTCTCCTCCAGTCTCAAGACTTCTTATTCTCACTGATGGAAAAGGCCTAAGGCCTAAATAATCTCTTATTATACGTGTACTATAATGCAGGTATTACAGTCAGATTATATTTCTTGGTAGCAGGTGAAATCTTCTTACCTTGAAGCAAGTCGAATGACAGTAAATTTGCAAGGCATCTAAAATCATTTTGGCATCTATGCCCAAGGGCTTCCTGCAGTATGTACATATATCTTTTCCAATTATACTCCTGTGTATATAATATAACATCAGCTGTCAGAAAAAGAGCTGCCATTGAAATCTCAAGCAGAAAGTTGATAAGGTTAGAACACTGCGTGGGAAAGACATTTGTATAGTGTACAATGGCCATTAATGGAAAAATGTCATTTGTGTACTCTCTCCATTCCAGTTGACAGTTGCCATACAGATGGTCCTGTGTTGTGATGATCATGATGGGCAAACTGCTGAGCATAATTGTCAAGTAGAAAAAATACCTTGGTAGGAAGAATGGTTTTTGGTGAACTGAGTTAAGCTGCTGAATGTCTGGGAGCATGTATACTAAATAGGCATAAAGTGGAGGGGAATGATTTTAATGTTTTAATCACAGAAGTAAACTGGTAGTTGTATTCAAATTGCCATAATTTGATCAGTCTGGTTCACAGAATTCTCTGTGATGCAGAAGTGCCTGAAAACTTTTTTGACTTTCTACACTGCAGACAGAACTCATACCTTCATGACAATTATAGAGAATACATATATAGAGCAGCCTAGAAGGTATTTATGACAATAATGTTTAAAAAAATTTTTCTCAGTTCTTGTTGCACTTCTGTGTCTGGATACAACTGTTGGTGTTGTTTTAGCATTACAAAATCAATGGCTCTTCATCCCTTCCTGTCAGTGACAAACTGCTGTACTACTATTTAGTCATCCCCAGAGTTTCTTATCCTTATGTTGGAAAGGATACAAGTTTTTCTGTTTAAGTATTTCCAGGCAGTGGGACTGTCCAAATTGAATTGAATATAGTGGACACGTTTAACTTCTTTTTCCCCATGAGGTAAGTTATTACAGATTGAGGAAATATCCTGCTTACATTTGGGAATGTCTTACTGGTGCGAAAAGATAGTTTTCAACAGCACTGCCATGTGAACATATTCCTCCACACTTGGACATAAATTTGGTCAGTACCGTTCCCCCAAAGGAAGGAAATTTTGCAGAGTAAGCAGCTGCCTGAGATAGAAACCTACAGAATCACAAAGCCAGCTCTGTCACTTAAGGCATTGGCTCCTGTTTCTATAGATACTTTAAAATGTCAGCTGTGACAAGCCTAACATAATATTAGGCTGCTGAACTGTGGTAATGATTTGATGGCAAGATCTCACTGAAAGAGAGCTTTGTATGAAAAGCTGTCTCATGATGGTGACTTCCACTGCTCTCTTTTGTCTGAAGACTTGAATGCTTATGTAAATGTCTGTGTCCTTTGATACTCTATGATGTCATTAACATGTACTTACCTATCAGAAGTAGAATAAACAGTTTTGATAGTATTTCCAGTTATATTTTCTTCATAGGCACCAAGTGATGATTTGCTGTGGAGCAGAGAGTGTGTAGCTATCACTAAAAAGTACTACATTTTTTTAAAGGTTTCACTACATTGATAATAATATGCAAAATAAACTAAGACAACATGCTTGTAAAAAAATCATCCTTGGTGATGTGGGGTTTTTTTCTCTTTTTTCACAACTATCAAGAATAGTATATCAAATAAAAAGTGTAAATTAGTAATATAGTAATATTTGTAATATAGTGTCCTTAGACTGTGTTCTAGTTTTGAATGATTCTTCAGGATTTGAAAATTAAATCCACAAGCCCATTGAGCAAAATTTACATAACTGTACTGGGTTTCCTGTCCTAATATCTCAGCCTAAATGATACATATCAGAAAATGGTGACAGACTACATTTTTTCATTTTCCTCTGCTTCTTTCATTTTCCTCAAAAAGCTGTCAAACAGCCAAACAAAATTACAACATGTCCCTAGAATTAGAGTGAGAGTCTTTATAATACAGGCTTTTCAGTGTTTGATTTGTGTTCACTACAGTAACTGTAGTGTTCCTTATATCAGAGTGGAAAGGAATATACTGAATTTAATTGTCAGGGAAGTTAAATCTTCCATTTTTAACAGCCCCATTTCCGAGTTACTTCAATGTCAGTTTTGTTTCTATAGAAGGGATGAACATGTATATGACAGTTGAAGAAGTAATCCTGCCATAAGTGTTTTGAAGATTTCTGAATTGATTTATTTATCTTATTCTTCAGAAATTGTCAGAGTATATAGTAATTATTACATGTTTCATATCAGTCTTGAATAATGTTCTGCAATGTTAGGAGCAATTGTTTATAATCATGTATATTTACCAAAGGTTGGTTTTTTTTCAGGAAATGTAACAGATTGATAGCGTGTGTGTAAGGTCTTATGAAGCTCAGATACTCTTTTCTACATACCTGTATTTTGTAAAGTACATATGTCTTATTTGATTTCTGTGCAACACCAGAAATGTATTTAAATTGCACAGTTACTGGTAATCTGAAATGATACATGTTTTATTTATATTTCATAGAACATAACAACAGGCTTGTTATTTAATCAGAATGTAAAAAACCTGTGTTTGCTCACCACAGAGGAAGTATCTCGTCAAATGAACACCCAGTGCTCCCTTTACATTTCAGATGAGATGAAAGCAAGCTTACTAAGTAGGAATGCAAACTATAGCTAAGTGATCACCTTCTCTGGCTGAGAAATAACTCTTGACCAAAAGTGTGCACAATACATGTCGCAGGGCGGAGTATATTGGTAGGGCAATTGCCTAATTTTTCTTGCTACAGTGAAAAATGGCAAAGGACTATAATTTCTATGTTCCTGTAAAGTATGAGCCTGTGCTTCTTATTTTTATTGTTAAGCTTATTTTTTCCAAATCTTCAATTTAACTGTATTTAATTGTATTTAACTGGGGAATCTCAGGAAAAGTGAGTACTGTGCATTCCACACTAAACATAATATGGATATTTACGTGCTGCATGCCTGAAAGTAACATTATCTTACAGGAAGTTGTATAGAGAAAAGTAGTTGCCTTGAGTGTGCTAGTGTAGAGAACAGCGTCCCTTGGATTTTACTGGCTGACTGGAGTATTATGGTTGAAATACACAAAAATGTATATAACCACAGCTTAGGTAGAAAATAACAACCAGAGTGTATAAAACAAAAAACGCTGAAGCTACAGCAAAAATATTTCCAAAGCATCAGTTTCTAAACTTGTCAACAGAAAGTGTAAGGAAACTCAGAACATTTAAATAAATGCATAGTCTGACAGCCTGATGAGACACCAAGTGAAAACTGAGTCCCAGTGTAGCCTGAGAACTGTGCAGCTGATCACGTCCCTTCTTTCAGTTTGCATCAGTCACTCCTTTACCTGCTATGGTGTGACTTGTTCATATAGAAAACTACTCAACAATAAATACTTTGTAGAACCTATTGCATAAAACCTGAAAGAATAGCCTACAAAGACCATTCATTTAATAAGGTTTCATGAATTAAAATGGGATTAGAGCTCCAGGTAGAGGGTATAAAGTCTGTCAAGTGTAAGGTAACATTGCATATTGCAGCACGTTATTGCACATCCTTGTCATTGTCATCATGATAGCACATCCTTGTTGTTCTTCTATCACTGTTCTCTAATTTAACTTTCAAATATAATCAGAATATTACAACTCAGAGGGTGTATGTGCATAAAATTCTGAAAAATGCTAATTAAATTTTCTGTTGAATAGTCATTTTTAATCTTAAATTGTATGCTGTTTGGCTTTGCTTTTATTCTCAGCCAATTTATGGGTTTGTCATTTAAGGTCATGCAGAATTTTCAGAATACACAGATTTAAACTGCACTTCAACAGCAGATGTAAGAATATGAGGGATTAAAGATCCTGTGGCCATTCATATCCACAGTAAGGATCAGGTGTGCATAAGGTTGAGGATGGGGACATTGACCATAATTCCCTTATAGTACCAGACTGTGACCTTTACTTTCCCTGTCAGTGAGGCTCAATAGATTTCTCCTCTCTCTGCTGAGTCAATAGCCCTGACTCAGGCAGTTCACAACTGTTGTACAGCAATACAACATATAGGTTATATCTTTAAACAATCCTTCCTGAATAAATAATTAATCCGTATAGATGGGTGGATTGATACTGAAGAGAGGTTTTCTTAATCCAAAAGGGTCTTTCATTCAAGAACCATATATTATACTTTTTTTGGGTCATATTTTGTGAAAATAATTTTGACCATGATGAGCAAGATAGCATTTCCTTTTATTTCAATTATTTCCTGATACCAATAGACCTGGTGTACATCTAGTTTCATTAAATATCCCTACATCACATTTTTCACTCAGATTTGCAATATGTGGGTTTGTAGGGCTTAAAACCAGCTAAAGCATGAGTATTGCAAGAGAAATGGTTTTTAAAATAGTTTGTTCTTGGTCAAAAAGTCAGAATCCCATGCCAGTGTCAGTGATCGAGCTGACGATACATGGGTTCAGATTGATCCCATAATAGGTTTAGGAAGTCAAAAAGGCACTTTAAGTGTAATGTTTTCCTTACAATCTCATAAAGAAACAAGTTCATAAGAAATAAGAGCACTGATTAGATAAGAATTCTGCTTAGCTGCCCTCCTAAATTTTATGTTTCAGCTATATCTCTAGAGCTACAGAGGTTGTGTCTTGTGCTCCTCACTCTGTGCACTAGAGTTAGGATTTGTAACCTTCTGTGCCTGGGATCCTGGAAGCAGATTTGGAAAGGGGCTAGCATGATTCTAGAGACCAATGAGAGCTTTCTAAGCATTCCTGAAACTTTTTGCATAAAAATCCTTTTTATGATTTTATTTTCAAGAAATGGCACTTTATACGTTACAGTACCAAACTAATTTTCCACAGTACCTGCTCTTTCTTTCACTGTCACTAGAGTAGTTTGTTTCTGGGAGATTATTTGGAGCCCTTGGACGATTTTCATATACGTTCTCAATTACCCTGAAATAAAAAAGAAAACACACAACAAGAAAATAAACATTTTTTGAAATTTTTTTCAGCTACACAGTTTCAATTTACACTTACAGTCATGAATGAAGAAGCTTGGACTAGAAAAAACAAGTAAAAGAAATTTACCTTATTTTGGTTAAATTGTTGCTGGTGAAAAATAATGCAGTCACTGACCTATAATTTTTATTATAGAAGTTTATGTTGATATATTCATATATATTGATATTGGAAACTTCATGTAACTTTAATTGAATTCTAGTTTCCTGAAATTGTCCACAGGGCTTTTCAGCTGTGCAATAATGTCTCATTTCTTGGTAACATTCCACATTTTCTTGTCAGTATTCCATAATGTTATATTCTTAGGCTTACTATATTTTAGTTCCAGATTTATTTATTTTTTTTATATACTACAGTTACGTTTTTATTAGAAATTACCAACTAAGCAGATATGCAGACTTATTTTAAAAAGCAGGATTATGATTCAAGCAAGAGAAACCCTCTCCTGCAGTTTATCCTGCCACAAAACATGACAGGCAAACAAACATAAAAATAGACCTTGTAGTACAAATTGTGGGACTTCAAGAATAAGTGCTAATAATGTTTTTGATGATTTTGCAAAGCAGCTCAGACAAAGGCTGCTCTTGTTTGGTTGTACCAAAGGTTATATTCTGGAACAGCGTGGTGATTAACTGCGTTAGCTCTGGATTGTGTGGGCAGCAGCTTGGTTATTTCAGTGAGCTTGCCAAGGAGTGAGGCTCTGCTGAACGACGCTCACTCAGTGCTTTTTGTGCTTTATATGCAGAGCAGTGCTGCCAGAAGCAGCACCTCCTTTGTGCCCGACTCCTGATGGGGCAGGCCCTGTCAGGAACTGAGAAAGAAACTCTTTCACTAGAGATGCTCAGTATATGCTTCCCTGGTCAGACTGTTGAGTGGAACTGCTGGGATAAAAATATTTTCTGTTAAAAAATAGCAAAACTGCCTATATGTACAGATAACTGCATTCTTCCTCATCGTGTAGATATACAACTAAATGGAAGACTCAAAAAAGACACCATAAGAATGGTACCTAAAAACATACCACTAACCTCACTCTAATGGATCCTAGCTTCTGTAAATAGTGAAATATAGCAGCAGTAAAGCTTTTATACTAGGAATGCATTTTCTTATATTTGTTTGAGATGCCAGCAGCTGAATTCACAAAACACTTAGGTAAGCACAAAAACACTTTGGAGGATCTTTTCACTAGTCATTTTCATTCTCCACGAGAGATTATAGGTTTGAGTCATTGCTTTTAAAAATACCTGCAATCCTATTGTTATATTTGGTAATCAGGCACATTTTAGAAATAATACAGATATGTTACTCACACTGGGCAAATTCTGTTTGTTTGTATTAAGAATTCTTATTTTCTTGTTCTACTAAACAGCCTCAAGTCTTGATATTTGATCATTAAACTTTAGAGAGAGCTATGAATCGATTCTCACCACCTTTTACTTTGGTCATCAAGAGCCTTTACTTTAGTGTTATCCCCAAGGTCCTCATCTCTGAAAGTGAGAAAGATCTCAGAATTAATTGAAGCATTTTATTTAATTTAAGCATATTAAGTGGATTAAATTATTTATGTTGAAGAACAAAAAAACTGGATACATTTCCCAGGTAAGATTCCTGACTACAAGTTATCTGTTCAGGCTTTGATGTTTTTCATTTTTTTTCCAATGTAACACTGCAAAAGAATTACAAATCACTGAAAAATGTCAAGTCCGTTAGCATTGAAGGCTAATTCAGGCTGGAATTCTGGGACTTTAGGACCTCTCTGCTCCAACCTTCTGCTCAAAGCAGGGACAGCACTGAGGCCAAATCAGGCTGCTCAAGTATTTGTCTAGTTGAGTCTTGAAAACGTTCAAGGAGAGAAATGGCACAACCTCTCCAAGCAAGCTGCTCCACTGCTGGACAGCCGTCCATAGAGCCAGTCAGAATGTCTCACATTTCAACTTCACTGTGTCACATCGTGGTGCCACACTACAGGTGAAGGTCCTGCCCAAACTGACTGGCCATCTTCCAGACTGACTGTGGCTCTCTCATTTTAACTTCAATTAACTTCAGTTCAGGTTTCAGTACCATGAGCTTGGCAAATGGCTGCCAAAGTGTGTCCCTTGCTTTGTTGTCATATCCTGCCCAAATCTTCCCTCCAATGGCTGTTATCTAGGGTTGTGTACAATCTGTAGGTCTGTCTGGTCACGTTTATACCATTAACTCATCAGTCATTGGCTGTGAAGCTGATTTAATATAATAGATTTCATGTATTAACATAGTTATCTAAAATATAATTTTACATTAATATTGTATATTAACTGCTCTCGTATCAAAAATATTATCCATTGACAAATTGTTTAAGTTTGAAAAAAGGTCACTGTCATCCTCATTTGAAAACAAATAAAAGTCTAATTATTTTTACTGAACAGAACCTATTAATACCAATATCTAATCAACCATAAATATTTTATAAGTGTGTAAGAGGCAGATTATGACAGACTTGCCTCTTATTTTTCCAATCAGTAGTATTATTTTCAGTCAAATCCGAAATGTTTTCTCCTCTGAAAAAAACCCAAACAAATAGAACTGTTAAGATATTCCCCCTATCTAGAAAGGGATAAAGTGTCTTAAAAGAAAGAAATATATATATGTACACACTTAAAAGAAAAAAAAGGTAAAATTTTAGTTAACTTAATGTTCAAAATTTTCAAAAACTTATGTTCTTGAAGAACTATAAGAAAAAACCCCATTGTTCTCTTTGGGTAGAAGTAGAGAGCAAAACAGAAGGCCAAGTTAGCTCTGTGGAAACTCCTAATTTGGTCTCTAATCCATGATAGGCTTGAAACTTTGGGTACTCCTAAATTTCAGTAGTCTCAAAGCCTTGGACTCTATACTAATAAATTCTCTGTGAATTAGCATTTTTTAAAAAATAGATAACCAACTCAGAGTTTAGTGCTAAATGTATATCTGTATTTATGTGTATGTGTGCACATATGTAAGATTGTCTACTGTAAAATAGAAGATCACAGCTTGGCAACATTTATCTGCTGTTACTGTTCAGAACATGGTTCTCGAAATTTATTTGTAGAGTATCAGTGCCCAGTGTGACAAATATTTCACAGCTCTCATTAGCACAGTACCCCACCAGTTCCTCCTTTCTCTGTGCTGAAGGGCTGCGTGCTGACCTCCAGAAACTTGGCTTGAAACACATTCAACTGACACACTGTTCAAAAAGGAAAGTTCAAGCTGTTCTCTATGGATCACTTCCCTTGCTGATTGAAATGCTTTGTTACACCTTGCTGGGCAACAGTTACCATCCATGAGTTCTACAATATTTTGTTTACTGCCCCATATCAAAATATTTCAGTGATAGTTTAATTGTGGAAGCATATAAGGTATGTGTGGAAGCTTGCCATTGGTACTACTTGTTCAGCTGACAGTGCACGTGCCAGCGAATTAATTTGTATTTCTATATTCATCTTTCTGTAGAAGGAATGCTACTTATTCATCTATAAACATTTTACAGATTGGGAACATTACCTTTCCTGACATTCTCATAGTTCCAAACTACTCACTGCCTTAGAAAAGTAGGGCCTGAGGAACTTGGAACACTTACTTGTCATGTGTGAAAGAACTTGGATTCACTTTGCTGAGGTTATCGGGGTCTTGGTTCCTTTAGGGATAGAACAAAACCCAGATCAAATCACAAATTAGTATAGGCAGCTGTCAATCAGCAAAATTAAATACTCATTTTAAAAAAAGTTATAATTGACACATTGACACATGAAAAAATATTGACACATGAAAAAATTTAACTGATTACCATCATTTTAGTAATTCAAAAGTATGCATAGATACAGCAATATGCCCACCATATGCACATTAAGCACATACTCTTCCTGGAATAAAAAGACCAAATTTTGTTTTGGAAACAAAAAGTTATACCTAGTACTTTTGTCAAAAAGGATGATTCCTGCTAAATATGCATTGTGGACAACTTTAAAGAGTGTCTGGCTTCTAACATGCTATGATACAACAAACAAATCTTTACCAAGTAGTACAATCAACCGAGTACTCCAAATATGTGTGTGAATCATATCTTACCTAAAAAGTTATTATGGACTAAGTCTTTCTGTCTAAATTAAAAAAAAAAAAAGTAATTTTGTCTATTTGGTAGGCTATCTAGACCAGCTCCTTCCCAAGTAAACTCTCACTTTTCACAAGAAATGTTATATTTCAACTGAGGGGTACTGAGACCTGGTTACATCCACTGATTCTTGCACTTCCACACAGGGATAGAATGTCATTTATCATTAGTATCTGATGTAAGGAAAAAAAAAAATCTTCCTTGAACTACACCTTGTTGTTTAATTAATTTCCCTTTTTCAATATACTCATATTAAATCTATATTAATGTAACGTGACTATTAAAAATAAAAATTTAAATTAAGGTGTTTTATATTTTTGAATGAAACTTCTAGTAGGTTCATGGCAAACAATGGATTGTTGCTTTGAGTACCGTTATTTCCCTTCAAAGGATTGTACTGGTGTTAACATTTCTATAGAATACTTTGTTTCTGTGAAAATGCATTTTCAAAATGCAAATTCCTCTACTTGAAAGTTTTCCAGCAGCTTCACCTAAAAAGCTACCATCTAGTAATATTATCTCACTAGAAAAGATATTTTAATTTTATTCCTCAAAATAAAGCAATGGGGAAGGATTAATGACTTTGATGATATGACCTGCTACATAACCTGGCAGTCAATAATGTTCCACGTGTTTCTTTACCGACTTTTCATTCTGACCTGTTCTATCAGGAAACAATATCTCTATGAAAGAAAAAGGCAGCCTTTTCAGGTTTCTTCTTGGTCATATTTGTCAGATTTGGGGCTCCCCTTGATTATCAAGATCTCCATTTCTTTAGGAATTAAACTCTTCAGTGCAAGGAGAGTTGACTGCCATTTAGCTAGAATTCCATACCAGTCATAATTAAATAATATATTTGTGGAAATTGTCTTAATATTATCACAGATTTAACACTTTTCAGAGTATTCCCTCAGAAACTGAAGCCTTGCAGTTATCCAAAAATATCCTTTCCTTGGTGAACTGGATGGCAAACTGTTTACTCACTATGTGAAGGCAGCAACACTAAAATTATGGTAAGTGTAAATAAGAGCTCAGGTAGTTACTTATATTTTTTCAACTTTTATTTTAAACAAACAAAAAACAACCAAACCCAGCTGTGCATATGTCTGGCATGAGTAAATATGTATTATTATTCTTGTGTCTTGCATCCTCCATTTCTTTATATATATTCATTTTAAGTCTTCTCTAAAGTCAACTGAAGGTTTGAAATTGCAACAATCTCAATTATGATCTTTATATGGTGTGCAACCTGCACACATACATCAGCCTCAGTTTTGTATATTCACCCAAAACACAGAAAGCAGATTTGGGGCTCCTTTTCATTCTGGCTGCAATCACAGGATTATATGCAGTTTACTCAGCACAGTTATCAGTAGCCTTTCTGCTGACTGCTGGTGACTTTCCCAGTGTGGAGTAATGGAAAAGCTGTGACAGTAGCAAAGCTGTGCCCTGCAGGCCACTGTGTCTGTACCCTCCTACGTCTGATTGCCAAATGCAAGCATTTGGAGAACCAAATTCCAATGTACTTTTAATGAGATTTACCTCAGTAATGCAGATATGTTTGAAATTTTTACCCATGGTGTAGATATAAAATATTCTATTAACTTTCTTAGAGTTTTCAATTTCATATTTTTAATAATTCCTGTGGGTTCTTCTTTCCAAATTAGATACATTAATAGAAAAAGCCTTCCTATAAAAATATTCCAATACAATGCAGATAAAATATGCCTCCACAACAAGGCCCAAATACTAGAACTTTCTGTGTTAATCTTTGTAAGAAACGTTAAAATATCTCAGTATTATTGATCAAATACTACATAATTGAATGAATAATGCTATAGAAATTTATTTTAGAACATTGGAAAGTTGCATCACCTATATATTTGTTCTTGTTGGTAGCAGCAGCTTTCTGTCAAAAGGGGAGGAAGAAACTCCTTTGAGATGAGCAGGAAAAATTGTGGCTCTAAAACATGCTCTTTTTAAGTTTTTACATGTATTTTAACACTCTTCCCACATAACTCCAGTTTTGCTTTACCTTAAATTGCTCTGTCACTTTGCACAGAGTTTTCCAAAAAATAATGAGGAGTTATCTAAATAATTCAAACTTTGCCTGCTGCCTGTTTGGAAATAATGGGGGAAAGAAATTTCCAGTAATTTAAGACTTGTGCCTTCAGAAATGCATCTACTGGCCCACATTAATCCTTGGTGTAACTCAAAAGATGGATGAGTTAGTTCCCTTCTGTAATCTTTAAATCATCATGACTGTAGCCGACAGCATTTTGTTACTTCTTCTCACATTATTTTGTTCTTGTCAGCGCAAAGTTGGGTAACCCAGTGCACTGACTGGCTTGCAAGGAAGATTTTACTTGCTTTGCTTGGCAGGGCTACATGTGCACTCCTTGTCACCTACAGCCTGATTCACAGAACAGCAGCCCTGTGATGTCCTAGCACGTGAACAGAAACAGTTGCTGCTGCAGGTTGCAGCACAAAAATACAAGCAGACTGACCTGTTCAGGTGCACATTATGGTTCCTATGGAAGAGAACTTCTGTAAAACAGAACCTTGGAAGATACTAATTTATTGTACACTTCTAAAACTTTCAGCCCTGTGAAAGAAACATCTTGACATGACTGCAGCAAGTAACCAGGACTGACATCCTACAAGTTCTTTGCCTTGGGGTGGCTGGCTTAGTGCAAAGCAGAGGTCATAGGATCCACAGCTGCAAGCTACTGGTTAAAGCTTAGTTCAGGTTATTAGCAACCAAAGCTAAAGAGCTGTTATTTATAAAAGGACAAAATGTAAGGTAGGACAAGCTGTAGGACATGGGACATAACTCAGAGTTTATCTGATTGTGCTCAGGGCATACTTTTGCTGACTTTTAAAATCTCTCTTTGTTAGCAAAGCTACATTTACTTCAGCATTAGCACACAGCCCTATCAACCAGTGTTAAAATAGGATATAATTCAGCCTCACATTTGAAATTAGAGTAAATCTGCATTACAGAACCCAAGCAGAATTTCAGGTTAGGTTTCATTTGAGAGTTGTTCCTGTGTTAAAAATCAGCAATGTAGCTTACATCTTTTTAAAACTTCTAAAAGAGATGACAAGTATTGAAGTAGAAAAATACTAAACTATATTCATACATTAGAAAAGCTCCTTGAATATAAGAGTAACAGATGCAATGAAATGTCCTTGTGGAGAAGGATTTTTATAGTTGCAACTATAATTTTCACTTGAAAACACAAACTATTTTGGTGTCCAAGGCTGGCTAAATTGAACTCGTACTTCTTACATTTGTCAACAACTTTTTGAAACATAAATGATGACAGAAAACAGCAGCATAAAACTTCTATACAAAGCCGTTTAGACAAACTGGGGGAAATATCTTTCAAATACAGTAGGTGGCCTGTAATAGATGTTGACATTTTTCATAGGTCATTCCAAAGGATGCCATCCCCAAGTACAGTATTTTCTGAGACAGCCATTAAATCCCTGTGAACATTCTGCCTAGGGTGAGTATTATTGAAATGGATAAAAATGAGATAGGTCAGACAGCCTGCTAGGAGGAGAATATATAGTTTGCTCACAAATTCAATAGGATGAAATATTTTAATAAAGACTCAGGACATGGCTGGAAGTTTTTAGGACCACCTAACTCAGGATAATTAACATGCGTTTTTGTACTCTACATAAAAATATTTGGAATGGCACAGAAGGATTTGTATTGCATATTATGCAAAAGGACCTCAAGTGGTGAAGAAAATAATTTATTATAAAATAGAAACATTAAGATTTGGATTAAGACTTAGGGATGATTTCATTATTTTTGAAGTATGGAAGACAATTATCTTGATTCATTTACTTTTCTATTTGTAAGTGACCACCTCCTAAAAAAAATAAAATAAAAAAAGGCAAATAAAGCCTATTCTGCCTTTAACAACGTCTTTGCAAAAAAATGCACAAAATAGCCCTGTGAATCCAAAGAAAGCCCTGCCGTGAAGGTGAGAAAAACTCATTGTGGGCCTCATGCTTTAGACTTGTTAGCCATGAAATTTGCTGCTGCTCTCTGCTATTTTGCCTCTAGCTGCATGTGTAAAATAGGATTAGAAATCTGACAACTAATGAAGACAGTCCAGCAGAATAAAAGACTAGCAAAGAATATAAGTAAAATGGGCTGTCAAGGCAGGCTGCATGTAAAATGTATGGCTGAGTTTTACCAGGCACTCCTATTCTGCCATGTCTTGGATCCCTATGCCTGTCAGACACAAACAGAAAGGGGAATTATGTAAGACTTGTGTGACAAGCTCTACAGAAATCAGCTAAATTTCAAAAGCTTCGTATCTCTGATCCTGTATCAATATCAGCAAATGTTACTTCTTTATGGAACAAGTGTGGTTTGCATTACCTGATTCTATTAATGTTAGCTATCTCGTGCCTTCCTTGATTTACGAAAAGATCTATGGACATTTTCAGTAAGCAATCTTTAAAAGTGGAAAAATTAATGTAATACGTAATCACAAAGTGTGATTTTTTTTCCTTTTACCCCTGTATCAAAAAGTTAGAGAAATTGAATTGTCTACATTTTGCTTTGCTTTTCAGTCTGCATTTGATTTCTAACTCAGTTTGCTTGAGATAGAGATCTCATACTTTTCAGTTCTTCTGCTCTGTGATCTATGCTTGTGAATCCCACTTATTTCAGATAGCAGTTCTGAAATTCTGGTGTAACTGGTGACAAGTCAGATCACCATCAGAAAGACAAACACAAATTAATCCGATCCACACATTCAAGCACATCTCATCGTTCTTTCTGATTTCTTGGGGATTTTTTTTACCCTGAAAACATGCAGATAAAGTTTCAAGCAGCAAAAATGAATCACACCTACAAAAGTATTTTAGTGATGTTATTCTTTAGTGAAAGCAGTGAAAACCTTTCTAGTATTTGTATTCAAAACTTATGAAGGCAATGAAGAAAGCATCAATGCAAACAGATGGTCCTTAATGCTGAGGTGAAATTGAATTTGATCCTAGACATGTGGGAGTGAAAAATGAAACTTTAAACAGACCCTAGCTAAGCTGTTGAACCTCAAGGATCAGGAAGCAGAGTATGAGCCTATGACTCTCTTGTTATGTTGTGGTGCATGTTTTTTCCTGATTTCATTGTCGATTATATTATTGTAGTTTGTTCCTATGCCCCCCCCCATTTCCTTGTCCCAATGGTTTCTTCCTCAATTGTACCCTCCCCTAAACTGCCCTTCAACGTGTCTCCTCCCCTTATTCCAGTACCTTCCTCATCCATCACCCAAACCCTGCCCCTCCTTCCAGACCTTCTCTTGTCCGTCCCCACATGGGCCAATCCCTGAAATATCCACCCCCTTCGAAATCCCCTAAACCTCCACGCCCCGTTGGCCCATGTGACCCCTTCTTCTCTTCCCCTTGTCCCCATCGGATCGTGTTCTGTAAACCCCACCCTATGATCCTCCCCTATGGTTCCCTGATTGGTTTACTGTTTATACCCACCTCTTAATTTGTAACCCTATAAAACCCCTTGCATAGCAGGGCTCAGGGCTCTTTTGTTCTCCTCCCTTCAGTGTCAAAAGACATTGCATTTGCAACTCCCAAGAGCAGAAGAGCTTCCTCTCTCCCCTTCGTGTCTCCCTTGAGAGTGCTCTGCCTCCATAGAGCCAAAGCTCTGAGGTTCTGTCACTGACACAACACCTGCAGTGACAGTTCCCCACACTGGGCGTGGCCCTTCCGGACCATAGTGTAGTGGGTCAGAGCTAGCCGGGCTCCAGAGGGCTATGTCATCGTCATTCAGTGATTATTTACCTAACCTGTAAAAGTCCTGAGCCTCTGTGTAGTTCCAAGCATTCCCTAATTTCTGAAGGCATTCTTGCTTTGTTGCTTAGAATTTTATAACCCATCTTTTCTGATACACCAACAGTTGACATAGTACCCAAGCACCAATACTGTGTTTTATGGACTAGAAAACTGAAGGACCATGCGTATTTCTGACTTGTTGGAGTGCCTTTAATAACTGGGGTACTTGATGTCAAATCCTGGCATACTCAGTGAGGTTTTGAATTCAGTCACTCTGTGATCATTGACATAATCATGAGCAATCCAGAGGCAGCTTTATTAAAGGAATCATGCACAGTATTTTTAATAGAGCTGCATCTGTTTTCTGATTAAAAGCCCTGAGCAGAATTATAAAAACTGCTGAGATTACTCCCTATTTCTAATATAGGATATAATAAGATATATATCATATTTTTAAATGTGATACCAAACAAGTTGCATCTGATGTCCCTTCTTCAGTGCTCTCTCCCTGCTGACCTACAAAGCATTCTGATCAACACCTGCTTCTTCTGACATGATGGAATATGAAAAGGCCACACCAAGAAAATCTGGCTAAAACCATAAGGAAATATTTGAATTAGTCATGTCAGAACAGGAGATGACAAACCAACCAGTTGCCAAATGGGCCTTCCAGCTTTGGAATAAAAGAGAATATTAAACATGTCAGCCATCTTACTGGGTAAAGTTGAGCATCATGGGCCCAGCTGAATTTTGATCTGCTGTTATGGCTGCTTTACTGTCCCTGTATCAGCCTTTGTCAAGTATAACTGAGAATGAATAAAGGAACTTTTTGAGAGAAGGCTGGCATTTATCCTGGAGCAGGGTGCATTTCCTTCCACATTGCTATGCTCACTAATCAGTGCCAGGAGCTCTAGCTCAGACCTTTCATCAATAACAGCTGAGAATTAGGGACAGAAGAGGACTGCAGTCAACTATGAAAACCAATTGATAATGTGCCAAAACAAGTGTCATGCTTAGCCCAGAGGATTTTTGAGTTAAATACAGAGGAAGAAGCTGTTCATCAGAATATTTTAAAGGAGTTAAAGTGAGAAAGATCACTGGAAAAAGACAACTTATTCCATTTTTCTGAAAGGATATGTATGACCCTGTGAACACTGTATTAAAATTTCAGTTAGGAGTAAGGGGCTTGGATCTCTTCACAGAAGCTGTGCAACAGTGAATCATTTGTATCAGCATGCAGAAAAGCTGCAAACCAGCATTACAGCGAATGCCAAGTCTATCAGAATTGAAAGAAGGAGCGTGTCACTTGGAAGAGCCTTCTGCTGAAATGCAAAAAAATTTAAAAACTACTGTGTTGATTTGTGCTATTGAAGACAATTTAGAAAGTGTAAAGCGACTTCACTTTACCATAAAGAAACAATTGTCATTGTAGCAAAAGCAAGCCTAGTGAATTATGGGTGTGCTTATGTGAGTTCTGTTTCAGTATCCTTGCTTCCAACAGCTTTAGAGGGACATAGATGTCCTCCAGAACATTTTGGAGGTCTCTAGATGGTCTAGCTAAGAAATCAAAGCAAATAAAAGACATCCCAAAGGAGAAGTCATGCAGGAATTATTCATGTAGGAGCCATGCCTTTATATTTCGGCCATTTAAACTTTAGTCTAACCTAAGACAATTCCTTTGAATATTTCTTGTGGCTTTTTGGAATTGCTTATCTTAGACTCATGGAATGGTTTGGGTTGAACCTAGAAGACCATCCAGTTCCAACCCCTATGCAGTGGGCAGGGACACCTTTCACTAAACCAGGTTGCTCAGAGCTCCATCCAACCTGGCCTTGAGCATCCCAGGAATGGCAATTTAATGAGAGCACATCATTAGCCAATGTCTCATGCACCTACATGTTCTTTCAATTCTGTGCTTCACGCAGCTCTAGGACAATAAAGGTTTTGTTAATAAATGTTCACATGGGAGACCTGACATGATGCTTTTAATTCCATTGCTTTGGAAAATTCTAAATGAGTAATAATTCACTATTTTTTTTTCAATAGAACCCCTGTATCTTATATATTTTCCAATTATAAAAATTCCCAGGTGTTGATAAACTCAGTAGTGTGAGTCCTTATTACAAGAGTTAGTTTAAGCACAAGTAATTAATGTGTTACTCTTTCACAATCTATTGCAATGAGAACTGGGAACACATCTTGGGTCAAATAGGAATATGATTAAAAAGGAGCATAGTACACACAGATTTACATCATTGTCTGAATTTTTTGCTACCTGAGAGGAGCAACAATAGGCAGTTACCCTGTACATTAGGAGAAAAACTTGTACAGGAGCAAGAATATAAGTTTTTCTTAATTATGCCAGAAAAAATTATTCTAGTCCCTTGTTTCTGTTCCCTAGAAATTGCCTCTCTCACCTACATACTTATAAATATACCACTGAAATATTTTCTTCAAGACAACTTCTGTAGCTGGCACACCAAAAAGACATCTTTATGTAACGCATATTCTGCCGTATGCCCTTTGACCCTACAGACTAATAGTCTTTCCCTGGTAGCAGACAATCTCACTACAGATGCTTTAAGAGCCAAGTGAGATCTCTCTCTAATCTCTTGTATAGCACCTTGTTACTATCACCTCATAGCTTTTCCTCAGGTATGTTCAAAATGAATTAATTCTGACTATTCTATGAAAAATAAAAGATGCATTCATTAGTTCTACAGTTTATGAACTTATGAAAACACAGCTTTTTGATTATTCTGCATTCTTTGGTGGTAATAACTTTATAAATGCCCTGGTAAATGTGGCTCACTGTGCCAAATACCATTACTTTTTGTAACAATGTGTAGTTCAGTAAATGTGAACCCCCCTATAAAAGCCACTTTATAGAAACACAGATTTTTTTGTATCCTAACTGTAGTCATTAATGAAAGACCGACTAAAGCTGTGTTAAACACCCTCAGAATGTTTGAAGTTGTTTAATATGATTTTCTACAGAACATTGTTCTTTAAAAAAATGCCAGTTTTTAAACACCTGCATTTAATGGTTACTGCAATTACGAAAAGGAAAATGGCAGAGTGAGAATCTTGCATCTTCACTGATGTGGAAAAAGCACAAAAAGGACTTGATAAGCCATGAATAAAAGGCCCATTGAGGAAATCAGAAAAAAAATGTCTCTGTATGCATCCAGTGTAGTGCTCATCTCCTGCTGCATTTGTGAGATACCAAGAGACCTGAATTGACCTGTTATGCTCTGAAAGATGCACAATTTTTAGGCAGTAATCTTCACTTCTGTGTCCTAGCCTACTTACGCTGCTCTCGAGCATCTACAGATGCCCTAGCTAATCATGAGATGCCTATTCTATTCTCTTAATTATATGCGACAGTGTGAAGGTCCATATGTCCATGCCTTCAGATGTGAGATATATGTATGTGTGTGTATGTGTGTGTATACATATATATATATATATATTCATGTATATATAGACACACACTCTCTGTGTCTTAAGATGGATGCCAGGTCTAACTTTTGTCCTTAAAAACACTGTGACAGTTGTTCATTTGGGTTTTTTTTATAATTTTAGCCAGAAGAGAGTATCTGACATCCTTTTCAGGTAAATCCCTCCTAAAAGATTTTGCTTGTATTACTGAACAGTTTGTTAGAAAGTCAATTGCCATTTTCCACTTATTTTATACTGAAATTAATTTCTTATTCATTTAATATCCCTATCAGAATCCTGAATGACAGACAGGTAATCAATTAAGTCTGACTTTAAAAGCATGACCTGAAAATCCTTCTTTTCCAAGTAAGAATATAGGTAACTAAAGGATGTAAATTAAAACAGTATTCTAATACAAATTGACTTTACTATATATACTCTTCATGTAACCTCTCACCCTGTATGACACAACCATTTTTGCCAAACATGTAGTATTTATGTGACATCTTTAAAAAAAGGGAATTTTTGCTAGCAGCTGATTAATACATTTTTTGGCCAGCGAAAATGTAACAAAAATCTGTAGTTTTGTAAAGCTAACCCATCAGCAGCAGATGGATGACATCTGAAGCACCAGCCAAATGTAAAGGAATTATAGCAGCAGTAGAGAGGGCTGAATTTTGCCCACTAAGATTACAGACTACTTACAGTTTATATACTGACACAAATAGCAGTGCAGTGTTGCCATAGAAACTTGTAGACCAGTAAAATATTCCCTCAGCTCTTCACCAATGCAGGGACAGGAATACAGAGCTTGGTATGGTAATGAGAGCAACCAGGGGATGATGAATGTGAACTGATTGAGGGTGAGGATTAAGTCAGACCTTAGCAAGTCCTTAGCAGTGAAGAACGGCTGTGACTTCCCTAGTTAATACTAGGCGTATTTAATTCTCTAAGATCTCCCATATTTGTTGACAGGGAAATGTTTCACTGAAACATTGCTGGATTTTTTTTTTCCTCTTCATAGAGATTACACTGTCAGACATCTTTTGGATGCTTTCTTAGTCATTTTGTACTGGTTTTACATTTTGGGACTTTGCAGGAGGGGAACAGGATTCAAAAAGGTATAGACTGTAGCTTCAGGTCTCACAAAACTGAACTTTAAGAATCAAACTCAATAATATTAGATAATTTAAATGAATTTTAATATGTGCACCATTTAGTATTTCCACATGAACACTGCAAATGAGCTATTGTAATTCTCAGTGCGTACCTAGAAATCTCTTTCTAATTTAATTAATTTTATAATTGCATATTCAGGCATTTTACTCTGGCCAATGTCACAGCGTAAGATTTTTTGCATGTTTATAGAATCATATGATGTTCTTGGGTTAAGAAGGACCTTAAAAATCATCCATTTACAATCTTCTTCCCTTACGCAGGGGCATCTTCCTCTAGAACAGGTTGCTTAGAGCCACATCCAACCTGGCCTGTAACACTTCCAGAGATGGGGCAGTTATTGCTGATTGCTTTGAAAAATGTAACATCTCTGTCAGTACAGAACCTTACAATCTGCTGAAATGTTAGTTAAAAATGTTAAAAAAAAAAAAAGTCCAACATTTTTTGTGGTATTCTGCAGACTTCAAAAGATTAGTTGATATGCTATATGACATCCCTCAAAAATAAGTCCATCTGTTAAAACATGCTGATTTTATCATCCTAAAGAGTATATGTTGTGTTTTCATTATTCAAAATACTGACACCACAGTGCACCTGTTGGGGTGTTTTTATATACTTAGTAAAGTGTAGTTACTATCTCTCCCATAATGTCTGAAAAGCAAAGAAAATACACTTTATAAACCATACTACCTCAATTTTATGTGTCCAAGCATTTGCAGCAACTTAAAAAACATATGCTGCTTTTTAGGATGCAGGCTGGACAGACTGAAAGACTGAAAAATGAAACAGCTGAGATAACCTAGCAAGTCAGGGAGAGGGAACTCAGAGTTTGGACTTCCAGGCCTGGATAATTGTTGCATTAATCACACCAAATGTCCAAATGAGCTATCAAATATAGAAATAAAGCAAACTGAGTACTTAATATCCCAATAATCAATGCTAATGAAGACATTTTTTGATTATACTGTTTATGTTACCTTGCTGTAGCTTGATCGTCCACATTAGTCTTTGATTTCTGAGGGACCACCTGTTTGGATGAAAGGGCAGCCCTGCAACAGGAATGGTGAAAACATACTTAAGGCACAAAAAGATATTTGAAAACATATTGTATCACTTAAAGGGTTTATCAGTGTAGATACTACATTTCTTTCAGGTGTAACTACAATGAGTTCGCATTTGTCCTTGAATTTTTCTCCTTTTTTTTCTTTAAATATATATATATTTATTTTTATATATATATAATATGTGTATAAAGAATTACACATATATAAAAAAAGAAAGGTAATATTTTAGTTTACTAGATTACCACATCCACTGAGCCTTTTGAAAAACTAATATCTCCAGAGTAGCTATTTTGCTAGTATGGATATAATAATAAAGTGGATTTTCTTTATTGCTCAAAAATTATTTTAGTAGTAAAAAAACTTAAAAACCTTTTCTCCTACCTAATATATCTTATTTACTCGACACAAAACTTTTATTTAACTAGCAAAATACTGATTTTTTAAAAGCTAAATAAATAAACATTTACACTTTCCTACTTTTCTATATTTATGTGAACAATCAAATTGCACACTATAACGATACCAAAATTATTAGTAATTATAAGAAAAGGAGAAGGTGGCAGATAGAGATGATGGTTACCTCTTCTCAAGAGAATTTTCTTATCAGTATGGCAATGAAACCATGACAAATTTCATAGCTATAATTATAAGTCATGAAATTGCAGGCTGGTTAAGTAATTTTTTCTTAATTTAGACCATGTGAAATGTACATTTAATTAATGAATTAATGTAATAAAATTATTTTCTAAAATTAGAGCAGTCTTTGCAGACACTCAAGTTTAAGTACTTTGCATCAATTCATCCTAATTATTTCTATTACAAGCCTTTGCATGTGAGGAGCTTCTTGATTTAACTTTGATTTTCTTCACGTTTCTTACACACTCTTTAAAAGAGTTCCTTTTCCTTTGCACAGCTCACACGCTCACTGCCTTTAGAGCAGCAGTTGCATATAAAAGAGTGTTTGCATTAGCAACATACATGACTGTGGAACTAAAAGTGCAAAGCAGTTTTTAATGTTTTATGCAGTTTAATGTTTTTTTTAATTTGAGTAAATATCCAATGAAATGTTCTAAGATATATGCAAATAATTGCGTTTCTGCAGGGAAGGAAGTTTTCTTCGTGCACTTCTGTAACATCGACTATAGAGGAACCCTCCCAGGTAAATTATACAGTGTTTGTATTATAAATAAATCTAAAATAACAATCAATGTTTATGCAAAGGAACATGTTAGGTTTCTGAATCTGCTAAGAAGCAAAGTAAAACATACGTTGTTGAAGCATCTGAATTTTCTGAAGTGGTTCTAGAGAAAGAAAAGAGTGAACATATGAGAAACCATGTAGCAAAATGCTAGTATTGAAGCACTTTGTGAGATTTAGATGAATCAACTGCAATTGCTTTTACTTTCCCTTCCTTCCAAGATAATTTTTTTAATGTAGAATATAGATTTAACTCAAGTAGCATAATACTAAATTCAAACCATATTCTTTATGTCACTTAGACAATCATTCTTCAATTAACATTCTCCAGTTAATCATTTTGATTAACAGTGTTTTGTTTTCAGCACACAATCCACAACCATAAAACTCAAATACAGTGAGCTGCTTATAGTCTTAGCTCCAACTGCAATTTCTTTCATGTGTTTTGTAAAGCGTGTTTAATCAGCTGGAGCTGAGGCAAAAACTCTGAAAGTTTATATATCATATTTAACTATGAAAGGCTAGAATTACGTCTCAGAATCACAAAAGTATATAAATAACCATGACTAAGAAAACCCACATACTCATGATTTCTGGACTCCCTTCCTGAGGACAGTAGAGCAGTCAGCCATTCTCAAATGTGAAAAGACATAGCTGACATGGCTCTTCGCTCAGTCTTTAAGACTGATACTGTTCTTTAGAAACTGTGCTTATTAGCATCTATGCATGGCACTTTATTTCCTAAAACTCACAGGCAAGTAAAAGGCTTTCCTTTGGTAACTATTTTTAGTTATTGTAATATTCACAATTTGACATAGCTTTCACATCTTCAAACCACTTTTAAAATCTAAACCAAGTAATCATTGAATGCCCATCACTTTTTTACCAGCTGTTCATTATGGCAGCATTGTTAGAGGATCCAGGAAGGATCATGAAAGCTTCAGAAAGAATATGCCTGTTTTCAGTCTTCTCTGAACTGCGAGACTGGAGGAGTAACTGGATAATTAGTGTTGAGAAGAATACAGGAATTCCAGCTTGCTATTGGAAGCTGGGTAGGTGCCATATAGAGCATTATCCTATGCTTTCAAAATTACCATGATCTTAGCAAAATACTGAAATGAAGCCAGATAAATTCTTCTCGGTTGGCATGCTGAGAACATCTAGTAAGGACTGACTTCAAATAAAATAAACTTTAACGTATATGAGCCATCTTTCTGCTGGGTGGAGAGTGACTTTGGATCTTGGCCAAACATATAGAGGGTAGCAAACACAGAATAAGATTAAAAATAATTGCTAAACTTGGTTTTAAGTTTTTCAGTGCCAGACATTCAAAAACTCCCTGGCAATAGTCTACCAAGGCTTATATCTAATATCACAATGTATCCATTCGCTTCTGTTTCATTTAATTTTCATCATTGCTGCAAATGAGACTTGCATTGGAAGTTTCCCAGATTAAAACTGGGAAGAAGAAGGCCATGCTGCAGCAAATAGTGGACATAAACAAAGAATATCATGAAGGTTTATTTATTAATATTTTAAATCGTCCATATTCTGCTTTTAGATAAGAGCACAAGAAACGTTCCCTGTTCTCTTTCTATTCTGCCAGAAAACAACCACAACTTCAGAAATAAACATCAAACATTCATCTGCAAGTAATTTTAGCCTGACTGTTTGTTCTTTGATACTTTGCTGACAGGAGACTAAGTAGATTTTGAGGTTTTGTTCACACTGATACCCAAAAGGTCCAAGGGTTAGGGGTAGGGTGTGAACCCAAATGGCACCAACAGATCCCTGGCCAGTCTCTCTACAGCACATTTGCCTTGAGGAGAATTAATTGGAATAGTCCAAAGTGAAACCTTGAAGAAAGAATTTCAAGCATGATAGAAAAATTTCAGAAGCACTCACGTAACCTGAAGTTGCTGGCGCTTTATGTACTCAGGCCCCAGTTAATGCTGGGCATCAGGTTGCCAAGAGCCCAGACAAGTTCTTAGGCATGGGATGCATTCTCTTTGCATGGCATCTTCATCAAACTGAGTCCATCAAAGAAGAGCCCTGCTTTCTTGCTCCCAAAATTAGCTCTAGCTAAGAGTTGGGAAATAACCAGCCATCACTGATACGCACCGTTTGCTTTCCACGGTTTCTGTCAGAGTCTTACTACTCGAAACAGGGGGAGGCATCCAAGATTGCCTGTAAATTTTAATAGATAATTTTTTTTCAGTTTAGTTTAATGCTCTGGGTCTGAACAGCATACTGTGATTGTTAGAATAGAAGTGATGTAAAAATACCTGGAGCTTTTCTTAAATTATCAATATTTTCAAAGACTGCATGCTGATAATCTTTTAGACCATTTTATAGATAACTGAATGGAATAGGAAATAATACAGTAATTTTTTTATTGTAAAAAATGTATTCTGTGATTCTAGATGGTCTTTTCTGCAAGCTGAGTGGTACAAATAAATGCATCATTCATGGAAAGGACGACCAGATAAAATGCACAAGGAGTGCCAAGTATCAACACAAGAAACACAGTCAGGCTGTTAGAGGTCACGTAACAGCACAAGCACTTTCAGTTCCTTTTTTGTTTGTTTTTTTTTTACCCTCAAAACTATCAATCCAGCAATTGTTTGTGAAGTAAATACAATTACACCAGAAGCAGTGCAATTCATTGATGGCCTTTACATATCTTCCGAGAGCCTGAAGAGAACTACTGGACTGAAAACACCATAAATTTCCAAAAACAGATCTCTTAATATAAATACAATGACATTTTCATTTCTACATTCATTGTTCTACTGATCACATTTTTATGCATTAAATATGAAACAGAAGATCATGAATGAATTTGCAGCTGGGAAGGATGAAGAAAACTATGGCTATCACCAGCAGTACATTTTAAATTAAAAATGTATTTAGTTCTACACCCTGGTTTTATTCTTGCCTAGATAATGCTACCTGAAATCCAGATTTTTAAAGGTAGCTGTGTATCCTTCAGAAAACTGTGTGATTCATATGCACTAAAACAGCACAGGGTGAAGTTTGTCATCAGAGATTTCACAATTACATTGTGAACTACAATGCTTTAGAACTGGACACTGAAATGACACCAGCTGAGTTAGGGGCTGCAGCCAAGAGTCAGCACCCATTGTGCCATGTCCACCAGGCTCCCAAAGCTGGCTCTACAGAGACAAAACTTGTAAATCCCATGGAAAAAGACAGACTATGTAAAAGTTTAATTCTTGAACCTTGCTGAGGAGTTTGAGTGTGCTGGAAGAGGAAGTTGGTAATTTTTTAATGTAATTGTGATATACTACTGGGGCTTAGCGCAGTGCTATATACCCTCTGGCAACCAAGCAGTGGTGGTAATGAATACCTCTTTTTCTTGATTGGAGAAGTGACTGCAGTGTTTGTGGATGCTGCATTAGGAGTCCAAGATTGTCTGTTAAGGAAATATACTTAGTGGGTGAACCTTCAGAAAGAGTGTCATTTTAAATTATTTAAGAAAATATAGGAGATCATATTTCTGCTATCAGAATGATACAAACGTGTATGGTAAATGCTATAACTGTGTTTATATACCTCAAAGGACACAAGATATGGGAGACCTTAAGGGGTTCTGATGGTTAGACAGTTGCCATTTTTACTTGATATCCAAAGTAATTTCTGACTTCTTAAAATTTTGACTTTTGTACCTACACTTTAGTCTCCAAATGCTATAAAATTAATATTTCATTTTCTTACTTTAAATTTTGTTTCTTGTTCAATTAGAATGCTTTATGTTATGTTTGTAAAACTAACCTATATAAAATCCAAGCTAGTGGTTTCTCATAAAAATTATCAAAAAGTTATTGTCTTATCTTCTGCAATTCTTAATGATAGTAATTGGCAATTCATAATAACAGTAATTGAAGAATAGTGCTTTACAAATCATTTTGCTCTCTGGCAGGAAAAAATATATACCATTTAAGCCTCTCTTAAGTCCCACTTCAGAATTAATTGCTGGCCTGTTAAAAACCCTCTCAAAAAACCCCCCATAAAATCCAATTTATATGATGCTTCATGTGTCATCATCACCATGATTTACAACATAATGGTACAAAATTATAATTTGAAAGAGTGACCTCAGTTGAACTTTAAATGCCAGAGATACTGATTTGCTCTTAAGGGTAATATCTCAACTCTCCACAAGATGACTTTTAATTGCTGTGCTCTCTAGCAACAATGTTCTGTGTAATTTATTACTGACAGAACTCTACTGACATTGATGAAGGCACAAAGTGATGCATTTGTCCCTTTGCACTTACAACTATGGTGGCTGAGCCCTTCTGACATTCCTTTCTTAAATTAAAATTTTGATCAGGTAATGGGTGTAAGTTATTAAAAAAAATTTTTTTCAGTGTTGTGGAATTATGGGACATATATAGAGTGGCTACCTATGAATCATAGCAACTTCTTAAATAATGTATCAACAACAATGTGCTAACTTATTTTAAATTAAAACTGTTTTAATCAAAAGACTGGCCTTCAGACAAAAGAAAAGGTTTCCACTGGAAAAATCAGCTAGCTTATAAAAAAATTATTTTTTTACGTTTTGGTACTCAAGTTTTCTACTGGTAATGTACAACAGCATTTTCCACTGCATTAAATAGAATTTTTTCATTATCCTTCCTCAGAATTATATATTGCATTTGGTATATTTTTATGTAGAGAAATCTAGAGCTCTAGAACGTACCCACATTTTTCAAAATACTTTTGTTCTTTCTTTGTTTTGTATTTAAAATAATGTAATTATTAAATAATCATTATGCTGAGTAAATGTGGAATGCAAGCTGTTCTCCCTTTTAAACTGTGTGGAGAAAAAGGCTTCTTTAAGGAAAATTATTCTTATTTTAATGAAAATATTTTTTTTCCTTCTCATCAACTATAAAAAGAGTCTATGGTAATTTAGATATTGATGCCTACGTTCCAGAGGTCAGGTGATCAAGAGAAGCCTACACCAGGCCATATGCCATACAAATAATTTCTCTGTATAATCTTGGTATGTACGTGAATTCTAAAGTTATGGTAATATATAACACTTAGATGATAATGCATGATAAATTATAATACATAATACTTAGATGATAATGTTTCTGAAATTCATACCTGCTGTTTTGCTTATGGTTCAGAGTAGGGGACTTATTTATTTTATCAGTATCACTTCCGGCTGGAATTCTGTCAGAAACACAGGAATTATTTCTAATATACACACTCTAATTTTTTTTTCCAAATCCATTTTCAATAAAATTAAAATATGGAGTATCACTTTGCCCTGTATACTGATATCCCAGTATGACAAACATCCCAGCATCACAAAAGGTAGATAATAGAAGCTGAAAAACATATAAATTTAGTGCATTATTATCCGAAGACTCTAAATAACTCACTGAAAAAGAGTTTCCCAAGATGATGTTCAAACAGTAATACTGTATTAAACCTCACTGTTGCTAACGATTTATTACAACTCCTTTGAATTAGGTCAAAATACAAGAAAAAAAGCAATGTTCAGTCAAGCAGTACACACAGAACTGTTGCCTTTTTCTCTGCCTCACCATTTCTAGAGAGATGCAACAGTCTTGATTTATTAGATTAATGTGATATGAAAATAATCTAGCGCAAAATCCCTGGCAAAGCTTGATGCTGACCTACAGTTCTGTCAAAGAAGTTGTATTCTTTGTGCTTGACCTGATTTCATTAAGCCATGAAATTCACATGAAGAAACAACCATGTGATTTTTCAAACCCTTTATGGATTCTACAGTTGTTGCCTAAAACCCTTCAAAATTTTCACAGAAAACACAATGTAGCTATCATAGCTGAAGCAGATTAGGTTCTTATTTTATTCCAGTTTACTTCTACATATGGAATATTCTTCAGTAAGAACTGGGGGACTCTGAAAAGCTTAAATATAAAATGATACACTGAAATAGAGGATGCATACTAAGTTGAGAGGGTTATCTGAAATATTTGATTACATCAGCTGAAACGCATCTTGAGCTACAACATATATATAAAGTTTATAATTTTAATTATTTATTCTTGTCTATAAGCTGAAACTATAGATGCAAGATAATTAATCCTAGAACTATAATCTGATGTTATGTATAAAATATTTTGCATCCTGCCTTCAAGCAGGACAGAATATTGTTGTGTTTAATGAAAAGCCTTTCAAGGAGTTCTGGGGCACAATCTGCACCAGCATGTCCTCTGTCTCTTTTGCAAATCTTAAATGCAGATTTGCAAAGAGCCCTCTCCCGTCCGAGCAGTTTGTGGCTGTGACAGCAGCTACAGTTGCTGGGAAGGTCACTAGAGGTCTCACTAACCCCGCTGGCATTGCTGCGGATGCAAACCCGAGCGTTCCCCCACTAATTCCCCACTCGCCAGAGAACCAGCATTTCTTTCACATTTCATCGCGTATTTTCAATATTCCAGCACAACGATTAACATCGTTTTGTGTTTTCTCGTTTTAAAGCCTTAAAGGTTCGATCTGGCATCCAACTCCATTGCTGCCCTATGTAGCAGAAGCTTTAAAAAAAGAAGTGAAAGATAGGTAAGCATTATGTTAACTTCTCCTTGTATAACTTTTGAGCTTCTGATAAGGAATCAAAGAATATCCTCTGTTTACAACCACAAAGCTGTCTCCACCTGACACCCCTGGATCAATGGTCCATTTATACATGTAATGTTTATCTGAATCAAGTTAAATTTCTGGCCTTCACAGTATCCTGTGATGGTGACTCCTACAATTAATATATGCATTAAAGAAAAAATAAAGTATGTAGATTACAAAAGAACAGTGCTCCTCAGTGACCCTGTAGAAACTAAATTAGTTTCTAAATTAGCGATCAGGGTTTGAGGTATGAAAATCAATTTAAAAATTGTTTTGAAGTGAATGGCCATCTAAATAAATGTGACTTAGGTGATATATACTACTTGATTTTCCAAAAAGCTTCATAGAAATCTCTTTTAAGTGTTCTTAAGTAAACTGATCTCCCATGGGTGATAGAGGAAAAACTGCTTAAAATGTAAGAAACAAAGGTTTGATATAAATGGCAAGTTTCCAGAGTGGGAAGGACACATCTTTACAAAACCTGTGTTCTTCCATACATTCAGGAATTATCTGGAAAAAAGGAGAGTGGGATGATGTTGCTTGACAATATCATTACTTCATGGCAGTCAAAACAAATGGCGACTGGCAAAGCTTTTCAGAAATCATCTGCTAATATGTCAGGTTTCTAAAATGGCAGATAACATTCACTTTTCTTGGAGGCAAAGTAATGCCTGCCAAGAGAAACAATTGGTCTCTCAACCAGCAATTATCACTCAGAAAAGAAATCTTGGAATTACATAGATAATGCTGTGAAAATTTAAACTCAATTCTTAGCAGCACTCAAAAGAGCAAACTCAATGTTATGAAGTACAAGGGGAGGAATTGCAAACAAAATAGAGCATATACAAAGTGTGCACCCATCTTAAATACCTACATGGAGGTTTGGATTCCCAGATCAAATAAACTAATATGGAAATAGAAAAGATACAAGGAAGAGCAACAGGTAAATTGAAGTTATAGAATGGCTTCCTCATGATGAGTGAACCAATACAGCAGGATTCACTGGGCTCTAGAAGAATAGACAGGCTGATGACACCACACAGGTGCCTATTCTTTTTCAATCTCCTGTGGAGAAGATAAGTTTTAAGTCACAGTTTTGCATTGTTTCTTACAACAGAAGTAAGGATCATAAAATAAAATAACACAGTGCTAAAACCCAACTAAATAAAATGCACTTTTCCCACAGTGTGCATTAAAGTGCTGGTTCTCCATTGCCTCAGCAGGTTCTGGATACCAGATGTTAGTGGTGGCTGGATTTTGAAGATGCAACACAGAAAGGATCTGCAAACACAAGCATGGTCATGTCTTAACCCAGCAGAGGTCAAGGCTGAACTGAATATTCAAATTAAGGACCTGTATGACAAGCATAACAGATATTGGTACTGATCATAGTATTTGCAAAGAACTGTGGGCTTAGCCAGGTTGTGCTTAGCTATTGGTGATATGACTTTGGTTTAGAGTTTGAAAAGCAGGAAACTGGGGAGGAGTGGTTATCAGCTGTGGAAAGGAACATTTATGAGGGTAAGAATACACAGAAACAGGTACAGAAAAAGAAGATATCAAAAGAACCTTTTCTCAAATCACATTTTCATTTGTCTCATTGAAAATTTTTGCAAAAATAATTCAGTCTTTTACTTAGATTCTTAATAAATTTAAATAATAAATAAAACTTTAAAGGATTTTAATTCATAAATAAGCTTAAAAAAACAATAAATAAAACTTAAAAAAACTACTGACTTAATTCATGCTTTCATTTTTATGACCTCTCACAGGTATGACGATCATGACATACAATACACCCAGAACAAAGGCCCTACCTGTCCAAGGTGGTATCAGATCTGTATCGTCCAAGAGCAGCTTTCTGATCTTCCTTTTCATTTATACTACTGCTGTAATAAAAAATTTAGAAATGCAACTTTGGTCACTAATTTTATTAAACAATTCATCATTAATAAAAAAGTTTCTATGTCTCGCATAGACCACCCAGGTGTCAACAGATCTAACCCTGGATCCACCACAATGATCAATTATTGACACTGGAGTCAGATTAACAGTGAAAATATGTATAGACTATAACTAAACAAAGCCAGCTCTTTGCTTTGTTCAGCATATAGTAAAAGGATACTCAGTTTTCTTTGGCAATATAGTTAGAAAACTGTTCAGATACTCCACCATACCTGTGTAGGCTGTCTTGGGATTTGTATTGGTTAAGCACGGCCCTTCCGTAGTTTTCATCAGCACTTCAAGCAAAAGAAAAACAATGAGTATTAAAAATGGAAAACTTTTTTTTTTTGGCAAAAGATTTTTGTCTTCAATCAGATGTCACAGCTGTCCACTACCACTGTAATGGCACCAGCTGTAGAACTCTGCAGTAGAAAACTCCAGGCATTTTGGAGTAAGAGTTATCTCTTCCTATGAGCTGTTCATGGACCAGATCATGGTAATATAGTTCCAAGGCATTGCTTCTGCTGTAATTTAAGTCCTAGTTTACATTAGAGTAAATTTAAACTGATTTTGACTTAGGCTCCTTAAAAGATCCTGCCAAGATTTATAATTTCCTTGCTTATAAACAGAAAAAGATCATAGTCTTGCAACTTAGACATGTGAAATGTAGGATTTTACGTGTAGAGCAGAACTTCATTAAATATTTGGCACTCAAAAGTCCCGCTGAAAAGCAGTCAGTGAATATTCGGCAAGGCAATACTTCCAAAAGGAAATAAATACCACATCCAGAGAAATAAAAACCAACCAAATAAATAAATGAATAAGAGTTATTTGATTGAATTTCCCTAATTCTGGTTTATACCATCCATGCAAAAGTAGACACTCCATGCAAAGGTACATGGAATCCTGAACTAATTGTGGAAGAAATGCATTTCATATTTTTCTTACTTTTCCTCCTCAGGCCTCTTCTTTATCCAGCTGTTGTCTTGCAAAAGGGTCCGTCGTTTATTAATATCATGAGTAGCCTGTTGTCTACTTTTAATTGCAACAGAGGGGCTCTTCTTATCTGCAAATGCATACAAACGTGTCTTGAAAATTAACATGTAGAAAACCTTTGGAAACCTAAAGTACTACTACATAGGTTGAATTAGGTGAAAAGTTAATACAGATTGAATTTTCAGTTATCACACCTGTTTAACCCAAATTGGTTTTTGAAAAGTTTGTATCTTCACCTTGAAGGGCCTGCAGAAGTCCAGCTTAGCAAACTAAATTCAGTTTCATCCTTAGTATGAAACTGCCTCTCCTGTTTCTAATGTAAACACATTTCACAGATCTGATAAAGGAATTATGACATTTGCATACCACAGTAATCCCAGGAAAGTCAAACTAATGAATCCTGTTTCCTGGAGTGTTGTCTGTGGGTTTTGTATTTGCAGATGTGTGACAGGATACAAATTTTGAATGAAGGCTAATCCTGTGGTGACCAGGTGGTCCTCCAACTACACCCAGCTCAAAATATGTGGATTTTCACGTTTCTCGAAGAGTCAGACTCCTTCTGAAGTTGTTTCCTCAAAGGCTGAATGAACAGAGTTTCCTTTCTAGTCACTTACTTAGTTTTACTGAACTTTAATTAAAGCGATACCTTGACATCAAATTTAACTAAAATTGGGGTATAGTTTCAAAGGTTATTGGAAGAGGTAGACTGACATGCTGAATAAACATGGAAGTCTTACTTAGTTTTGAAAACAATCTAAAATATCTTTGTCCAACAAGGTTGATATTTAATGTATTCAGAAAGTAACAGTATGATATTCACTTGATTTGGGAGAATATGGATTCTTCCTGCTATTAGAAAGCAGGTTTTTCATGAGGATTTTGGCCCTTTTTACAAGCAAAAATATGCAATGACTATTGTTGAGTATTCTCAGTCCACCTAAGTTTCATATCATCAGCATGTTTGATGTAAGAGGAAATACTGATGTGATATTTTAAAATGGCCTATTAAAATTCAAAGGATAGAACAGAAATTCCATCTTTTTAATTGCTATATATGCCCCAAATTTTTCCAGAGAAGAGAAGGTGAAATATTAAATATTCAAAATCCTTGTTAACACAACCAATTAATAAAAAAAAAAAAAAACTGATGAAAAATACAGAGGATCTTGTGTTTTACTCTAAAGACCCTCATGGTTTTGTCCAGTAATTCCTCACTCTCTGAGAATTCATGCAAAAGGATTTTCAAATTTCAGGAGATATCACTATCTGGTGTTCAGCAATTAGACTGTAAATATTGTATGTAGAAAGAAAATGCTCCAGAGAAAACACATGCAGTCAGTAATGTATCATTTGTGTTTTGGCATTCTGTTCTGATTTATAAGAAAATATACTCCTTGCATTTAATACAGGAACTCGACCTGTTGTGATAACACTAAAAAATGACAAATAGCTACAGTGAGTGGAAGACCAAATCGTAATAAAGCATCAAAACATTTATCTTAAGTGACAATGGCCAAGAGTGAATTTTTAAATACATTTTTTTTGTAGAAGCAGATAAAATAGAGATGAAATATTGTGAAAAGAATAAAAAGAGATCTGTAAAAAGAGATAAAATTCAGTATAAAAATGTAGATGTGTCTGTAATTCAAGCTGTGCCTCTTTCAATTCCCTATAAGTATGTCCGTACTGCCAAGTGAAAGAGACGGAATGAAAGGTCTGGAGTCATCACTGATGTTGCCTAGTTGCAACATCAGTTGGACTTGCTGTCTCCAAGACTGAGGTGCTAGAGAAGTGGCAGATGTTTTAGAAGCTGTGGCTGTGATAGCATGGATGTGTGCTTCCATCTCTTGGCCTTGATACCCGGATTTGCCTTTCTTCTTTTTAAGCAGCATAGATCCAGCCATTTGACAAATGACTGGGGACAGTAAAAATGCTGTTTGTAAGAATGAGCTGACAATCACAGTAGATTAACAAAAACGAATCTATCCTCACTGCATGAATTCTGCATCAGCTTGTTCACTGCCTATTGAGCTAGTTTTTCTCTTAAAAATATTTATTCAAATCTGACTTTAAAGACTTCAAAAAAATGAAGGCGTCCCAGGCTTGCCTGAATATCTCCAGTGGGTCATCAAAACTCACTTGGATCTCTCAGAAAGCATGGCTTTTTAAAAGTCAAAGTGCAAAGAATGTTTCATGAAACCTTGTATAAAGGTGGTAGACAAGGAATATATATTATTTTCTTGTCAAGAAACACTTGATAAGTCTTTATCAGATTAGTAAGCAATCTGTTAATGTCTGAGGCCCTGGGCTAGCAGAACAGTACTCTTTTCTGGCCTAATGAATTTTCTCCTGAGCTTCAGCTAAAAAATTAGGCAGAGGTCTGATACAACAGATAAGGTCACACGAGCACAGGAAGATGCAGCTCATCCCTGTCTCTATTTGACAATAAAAATTTATGTTCTCAATACATTGGAGCCGAGCCGCTCCGTGCTGTGGCTACATGAATTTTGGTGCGCTTAAACTTTGGCACATCCTACCTCAACCAGGTCTTCATGCATCTCCAAACCTTTCAGTCTATACAAATATTTTTGAAGTTCAGGGAAATGAGAGACTTTGTCATGTTTCTAGTTTGCCTCTGTTTATTTCTCTGCATAGGAAACAAATTCCAGCCCTCCTCAAGATTTATTCTTCCAGAGGAGTAAACAATCCCATCAGACAATGATTCAACAGCTTTTCTCTCCCCTTCCCCCATTCTACTTTTCCTCAGTTTCCCCTCATTTTCCCTGTGCAAGACAAAGAGATGGTACTGAGACCAGTGGATCTTCCCACTGCCCTTGCAGCCACCTTGCTCCTGTGGGTTTTCCGTGGCAGCCACACCACCTTGCCCCACAGCACTCGGCTCCCCCGCTCCACCACACTCCGCTGCCCAGTGGGATGCTCTGGCCTGACTCCCTGCCAGCCACAGTTTGTGCACAAGACCAGTAGCCTGGCATCTAGAGGGGGTCACAGTGGCCCTAACCACCTCCTGCCACTGCCCCATGAGGGGCTGCACAGCAGCATGGAGAGGCCTGGACAGGAGGGAGGCCATGCCTTGGCCTGCGGGTGCCCCTGGTACGGAATATGGAGGAGACTCAGCATTACCGCTTGGATTAGGAGTCTGTTTTCGTATGCTGAAGGTTGACATTTGTTCCGTGGGATTGTTCTGTCCCTCTGTGGGAATCTAAAAGAAAACATTACAAAAAAAGGAAGTGAGCGTTGACAGCGAGATTAGGAATCAGCCCCAAAGACAGGTTTGAGTTTGTTGTCCACTTCCATCATCTCCTTGCACAAATTTAGTCTGACAGGCTGGAATAATTTAGGGCCAGCCGCAGCGCTCCTAAGAGTGAACCTGGTGGCTTTTCACTGCCTGGTGACAACTCTGCGCATTCCTCCCTGCCCTTCTGCCTATCACACTGCCCCTTCCCTTTTGGGAGCTCTTTCCCTGAGAACACTTAGTGTGGTGAGAGCCTTTAGTGGGCAAGACAGAGCACTGGAGAACGGGTTGAGGTGACAAGCTTAATGGGAAGATGGTATCAGTCCCTGGCACAGCACCTGGAGCACAGGTGAACTCAGCCAGCCCCGCTGACATCTCTCAGATTCAGCTAATGCACAGGGCCAAGACAAAAAGCAGCTCTTCTGCTCTGCAATGGTTTTCCAGTCACTGACTTCTTCCCTTACTTCAAATCAGATTAAAGGCTTCCAAGACTGATGATTAAAAAAAAAAAACACCAAAAAAGAAAAACAAAACACATTATTTCGGAGTTGAGCCACTCAAAAGATTTCATGTCTTGCTTTGAAACTGGATTGTGAATACCAGCTTTCCTAGAGAAAGCATCAAGCAGAACATAATGACATTTCCATGACAGAAAATTCTCCCTTAAGTTAAAAAAGCCCCAAATGCTAACATTGACTTAAGAGTGGGCAAAACTGACCCTCTTTAGCAAATGTATTCCTTTTTGTAAAGCAGCATTTTCCAAGAAAACAATGTCATGCTGGAAAGCTCACAACCACTGTCAGCTTCACTGTCAAGCTGCTAAAATTTACAGAAACACCAGAAAACTGTTTCTGTGACAGAGGGAGTCCTTAAAAATCAGACGCATTCCTGGTTCTCTGGATGACAGAGCTATACTTTTTTTCTTTTTGCAGACTTAAAGTGTATTGTTCACACACCTAAAATAAAGTGGAGACACCAAGGCCTTTGGCTCTTTTTTTACTGATGGAAGGTGAAGATTTTGGTTTCTGGCAAAAGAATAATGCTTACACTGACAATAAAACATTGCGGGAGTGATAATGGATTGCACTTAGAGCAGATTTTTCTTTTCTATGGTTTTGCTGCCCAACAGTTACTAAAAAAGCTTATGATTAAAAAAAAAAATCCAACCCCCCCCAAAAAAAAACCCCAAAAAATAGCCTGCCAAAAAAAAAAATCCAATGTAAACAAACAAGCAAATAAACAAAAAGAAGTATTAAACAACTAGAGATCTTTTTAGAATGTAAAGTTAGAAATATAAAACTAATACTGGAGTCCAAAGTCTTCATGTATCTTAACCAGTTGTGAAATTCCAAATATTTCTCAGAGTTTAAAATTCTGGCATTTTGAAAGGCTCCTGCCTGCATTCCTTTTTTTTAACCTTAGTTGTTGGTATCAAGCAAGCATTGGCATAGTGTAAGTTGAAAACATGTGACTGCTGGATCTGGTTCCCACACAATAAAAATATGCTCAGGGCTATGGTGAGCCTCATTTATTTTGCAATAGGTTATAAAATACCTTTGAAAAATATTTATATAAGGTTTTTAGCATATGTGAACTGAATTTCCTAGAAACTCTTCAGGTGGTTATCTAGCAATCAGTTTTTTTAGATACTTACCGCTTTCACTATAAATTTTCCTGAACTGTCCCAGGATGACAGAGAGGTCTCTGATTTACTTTTTCAACTTAGGTACAGCTGGACATGATGTAGTCAGTCTCAGGATAATAGAAAATTTGATATTTCAGTACATTTTCAAGCAATGAGAACTGGCAGTTCTTCATCTCAAGAAGTAGTAGTTTGTATAAAAGGATTTTGGATTTATTTTCTATTAAGTACTTTTAAGGCCATTTGCTAAGGGAAATTAATCAAAAAACTTTGAAAAGGGACATTTCTTTTGTGAAAATCAAACCAAATGAAAAACAACTATAGAGATGTTTGCAACTCCTCTTGTACCCATTAGAGTCCAGGGTGTTTCTTTCATCTTCCAACATTTAATTAAAATTGTGTTTTTTCTCATCCTATATTAATGTAATAATTTTTAGGGGAAAAAATATTGCTGCTGCACATGTGTACAATATCCAGAATAAACTGCTACCTAGTCTTCCAACCCAAAAGCAGTATGTGTAAATGAATATAAGGAACAGGTACTCTCCCTTTTACAGTCAGCACTGAAAATGTGCCAGGTATTCAGAAATTTTAAACCCAGGCATTTTAGTCCTACAGAATACTGCCATCTTCTCCTTAAGGCTTTCTTCTTACCTCTGAGCTTTCAAGTTGTATATCAAAGATTAATAATTTCATTAAAATTTAAAATGCAAATAAAAAAGAATCTTACTTTAATCTGTAGTACAGACAAGAATCATCAGAGTAAGGTTTAAATTTTAGTACTTTTAGAAATGAGAAGAATCTTGCATAAAGAGGCAGAATAGAGCTCATCAAAGCATTTTTCCTTGGTCTTCACCATTTTGAACTCAGTGTGTGTTTGTGTATTTGAAAAGGGGAGTGGACAAGAGATTATGAGGATCACATTAGTTTAAAATTATCAGCTCATAAAGATCTAGAACTGTCACATAATTCACACAGGTCAGTGAACAGCTCATCTTCAGACCATAGGGAGATAAAAAAAAAGTTTTTAACTTTGTAAATGAGATTGTGAGAAAGCAGAGTTATAGCTTTCTATACTATGCTATAGTAGTAAATTATGTTCAGACATTCTTAATAAGATCTCAACCACCGAAGCAAAACAACTCAGCTGGAATGCAAAACAAAAACAAACAGGAATGCAACTCCAGTGTAATTTGAATTTAAAAACAGCGTCAGGAAACTCTAAAGGAAAATTCAAACTGCCCTGGCCAGTCCAGTGAGCAGCTCCCAAATGGTTTTAAGACATGCCAGTCCTAGATTCAGACCCTCAAACATTTTGTGGGAAATCCAAACATAATCCTAAAGAAATTCAGAAAAAAACTTCAGACATGACTTCAGGGAAAGTCAAAAGTCCATCTAACCTGGCAAGAATTTACTCCAAAAGCAGCACACGTCTCCAACACTATTTTTATCACAAATACCTATATTTACACTTCTACATCTCCCTTTCATCTCCTGCGGTGACTGATCAACAGAATACCTCAGGCCTGCCTTAAATTCTGAAAGCCAGACCTTCTAGTTTTCAGATCATCTGAACACACCCATTCCTCCATCAGAGTCTTTTGCCTTCCTTCTGCTCTTGGCTGTAGCTGTGTATGTGATTAGGCTTCACACATATGCATTGCTGTATTTAAAAAAAAATACATAATACTAGAAGCATTTCCATGTTTTCCACATCAGACTGAACTAGTTCCAACAAAAAACATCTTTGTTCTTTAGCTTCTAGCTATGACAGTGATTAAGACCTTATTCATAAGTAGCCAGTTGATATGTACTTTGCTTCTAATAAAACAATATTAATTTCCACACCTTAGAGGCAAGAGGCCTCTGCATTATCATCCCACTGTATAATATGGAATTCAGCATAGTAAATGTTGAAGGAGTGTCAAGAGAGATACACCTTCTCTTAACAGTCAAAATATTTGCTTTTACACTGAGGTTTTTCATATAAAGCATTGCCCAATGCAAATGCCTAAAATGTCAAATTTCCCTCTATTATTAATGAACTAGGTGACACAAAAAGTGGTAGCTGAACAACTGACTTAAAGAAATGAGTGTTTCAGAATTTTCCTGTCATCCAGCTTCTCATGGTGTATTGCTAATACAGCCTCAGTTGAAGAGATTGGCATGTCCTGAGATTGGCATGTCCTCATGAAACACCAGGTGGAACAAATGGGTTTCATATACGGCTCTACACAACCACAGCTTGCTGGCGACTGTTTGCTACATGATCTTCAAGTTACAGCTTTTTGAAAGCATCTAATATTTGCCATATGAAAAAAAAAGTAGGCCCGCACTTCATTCTTTCTTTATCCCAAATGTGAAGCTTGCCACCAAAATTTCATCTTGAAGAGCTATTCTTCTCTTCAGTAAGCCAAACAGACCGTATCTTGTGAGCAACCAGAGCTCAAAGTTTTAGAATGCTTCCATTAGAGCTGAAGACTTACTTCAGCTCTACTTTTTGTTTTGCTTTGTTTTCCCTTGTAACTCTTAATCTTAATTCTATAATAGATGACTTATCTTTCATTTATGTGAGCTGGATGTAGAGAATATGACTGTTTAAAGAAAAGCACATTTGGTCTTGATCACAGTTATAAAACACACAACGGTGTTTCCTTGCTTTCAGTTAACAACTTTCAAGTCAGCAAACTTCTCAATTTCCTCCACCATTTCTCTTGAATATAGTGTGAGCAAGCAACCGAGTTAAGTAATTCTGACTTGATACAGGATAAATATTTCCAAGCCCTATAACTAAGACACTGGGGACACACATAATTGCAGCTGTTCTTCTGGACAGGCACCCCTAAGTGTGTGGTAAAATCTTTCTGGTTTGGAAGTCAGTATCAATTTTTGCTGTTGTCCATATCCATCCATTCTCCCCTCAGATAACAGTGCTGTGCTGGGTGTCAGATCTGCCTGCCTATATTTACACTCAAATAAGAATTTCCTGATTGCAGATAAAGGCTGTTTTGCAAATCACCATCACAGCCAAAACCATTCAAGGCTGTAAAAACCTTCATACATCCAAACTTGTTATTACAGACAAGAATATGATCTCTTCAAATAGCCTGAAAGGCCCTTTCTGTCAGGTGCAGATCTATATGTATAACTGATGCTCTAATTTCTTCCCTACAAAATTGCCACCAGTAACATGATTCTGTTTGTTTGGCAATTAGTTACTCTTTTTGTCCTTTTGTTGAAAACCACATAAAAAATTACTACATTTATTTTTATGGACATTAAACAATCATGAAAATGTGTTCCTAAACAGGGTTTTTCAGGAGTTACACATGAGAGCAATAGCCATATAACATATCTGTGAATTTCTGGAAATAATACATTGTGTTTAGATAAATATTTTACTCTACTATTCTGTCCACAGAACTAATAATACAGAAAAGAGTTCACACAGCAAATAGAAATAACGTGTATTTGTGTAAGAAAGAAAACAGGCAAGGTAGGACTAGAGAACACGAGAATGTATGACAGCAATCATTCACCTATTTGTAGCTGAAAGAGCTCTCAAAACTGGTTTTTCAAGATGTGGGCGGAGGAGCTTCTGTTTTGAAAGAAGTTTTGGAGCTGTCACTAGTGTAAAATCAACTAAATCACAATCCAAATTTTTATGTATTTTCAAATTAGAAATGCACATTCCATTTTAAATGCAGGGTTTTTTTATTTGGTTTTTTAAAATAAAGCATAGAAGAGGCAGTGATAATTTTAATTTTCTTTCTTCAGCTCTGTGATTCAAATCATTAGATTTTTGATGAAGAACCCTTCCTGTTTATACATGTGTTCAAGTCATAGTATGGATAAGGCTTTGCATTAAAGTAGAATGGGTATTTTTGCAAAGATGAAAGTGAAAGGGAACTGTTGTTTTAGTTTTGTTTTGGGGTTTTTTCCAAAATATTATACTTAAAGATAATTCAGGAAAATGAGAGAAGAGTAAATACTCATTAATTTTAGATGGAAATTCAAAGAAAAAAAAATTAACCAAAGAGCAAAAATGACATTAAAACAGCCATTCATGAAAAGTGGTCTGAACAATGAATTTATCATCAGAGAACTATCACTAGAATAAAATACAACTAGCAATATAATATAAATAATGAAATAATTGAGATGGTATGGACAGAAGAAGTCAGAAAGGTCCCGGGAATCTGAACACCTAAACTGTAAAACTTTCAGAGCTACATTTTCATAGTCAAGTTCTCCATATTTCTTGAAAATCAGATCCTTTGAAATGTCATCCTAAACTGGAGATCAAGAAATCACAGAACATCTGAAAATGTAGAGATTTCCCTGCATGATAGGGAACAGTACAAAACCAGCCCAGTAAGCATCCTTACCTAGGTACGGTAGAAGTTCGTGTCCTAGTGTGGCTCAGTGTGGTTAGTCAGCCTGGAAAGGAGGCACATTCAAAGCAGACAGAGAGCTGAACTGTTCTTCCCCATCCAGCTGTCTGAAAAGTCAAGAGATTTCTCCTTCAGAGGCTGAGTCACTTAAGGAGGAGGTAGGAGGTGTGGAAAAGGGTGGTACCTTGTAGAAATACCAGATCAATTAAGAGTACGGGTGAGTTGTTGTCCTTCTGTGCTTGCTGTTCTTTTCAAGTGCAGTAGGGTTGGGTTTCACGAAATGAACTGCCTTCACAGACCTTGAAACAGAAAACCAAGCAGTTATCATTTGGAAAAATATATGAGAATCATTTGGATTTTCCACAGAAATACATGTTGCAAAGCTATAGGGCTGCCTCTCAGCTAGAGTTGCAGGTATTTACCCGGGGGAACGTGAAGTAACGCCATATTTCACTGAACAGTTCTGCAGAATTGTTACGTGAGGAACACACATTGGGATCTGATCTGCATTAAGTATTTGCACTGTTTGGGTATGTGGGCAGAGGCAAAAGATCTGGGGGGAAATCCCTCCCACATGAGATCTTGTTGCAAGTCTCTCTTATCTCTGCACATTTGCATTCTCCTTCAGTACTGCCAGCAATAAACAAAGGAGGGAAGAACTTGTGTTCACTTTTTTTTTTTTCTTTCTTTAAAATGGCTGCAAAGTTTATAGGCTAAGAACTGCCTTACTATTAGTAAATACGCTAGTATTAAATCAATACTTTTCTTATAGGAATACTGTATACAACTGCATGCTTCTGTTTAATATGCAGAGGCTAGTTTTAATGTATCTTATACAATCCCACCTTAATTTATATTTAGGGAACTTTCGTAATGAAATATGTATGAGGTCATTTAGCAAGATGCTGGCCAACTTTTAGTTCTATTGTCTTTTGTGAAAATTAAGAATTCCTTTGAACACAAAAAAAAGCAAACTGACATGAATTAACTTAGTAATAGCCTGTATTTTAGTTCATTGTTACCTTTTCATAGGTAGTATGAAGCTATTCTCCAAAGATTGGTTGTATCTGACAGAATACAACCGATGAAGCAGAGCAGCAAAGAAAATTCTATGTATAAACTATTAACTACCACAAATCTCAGAGTTAATGACTACAAGCATGCACACAGTCTGAAATTTTGTACAACTCAATTTCTGTGTCTCTTAAAGTCAAAAAATACTTACAGCAGTCCTGGAGTTTTCAGTTACTATGTGTTTATCTTTTTACAGTCAAGAGGAAACTTTTGTGAATACATCTCTCTCTCATATTCAGAATTTAGTTGCCTCCCATATGAAACAGATGTCTTTCCTCCTAAGAAATGAGGAATTAGTATTAAATAGGAATTAGCTTTAAAAAATCTACATACACTTTAATTTGAAATGGACATCTAGCTTTAATTATAATAACACCTGAGACTAGGAATATCTTCCTTTTTGAAACATTTTTCTTTCAAAATGCAGGTGCTACATGATATGAATTTGTTATCATTTTCCATTCAACCAGACAAGCCCCACTTGTAAATCAGAGATACGCTTAACCTGTCTCACAGCACTGCCTTCTTTAGCCAAAGTGTTTGAGAAACACAAATAGAGATGCAAACAATAGAGTCTGGAGAAGTCAAATTGATATTTCCCTATATTTATGGCCTTTGAACACAGAGAAGAAACTATGGGGCAGAGCAGGCCAGTTCTGCTACCCAAAATAAGCCCAAGGTTTATTCTAAGGCAGTCCTTGCTGAGTCTTTGGTGTCTGGTATGACAGAATAGACAGTCTATAGGAAGATCCATACAAATGAAATTCCAGCAATGGTACTAACCTCAGCCTAGGAATAAAGTAGGCCAGCTGTCTTTTAGTGACTGGTCTGTGACAACCAGTATATTCACTGGATGATGAATTTTTGGTGTTAGCTATGCTGATTACTTAATATTTCAAAGCTGTAAAAAATAAACTTATTTTAGACTAAAGCAAATGGGACTTACTCATAAAGTCTGTCTCATTTTCTGTATTGCAACCATGTGCAACTATTTTTCCTGGTGAATAAAGTATGTATGATGCAGTGCTGCGTATCAGGAATTGAACAGTTTCAGCATAATCATAACAGTGAAAATGACCAATAACTATTTTCCATGAAAAAAACTTCCCATACCCTGAAGAAATTCAGCTTTTAGAAATTCATGGGAGCTCAGACTTTGCCTCTGGATCTCAGTATAACAAGTAACACACACAAATCCAGCCATGCCAGAGTGCGTGAACTTTCTGCAGTCAAGTTTCATTTTTTCTTTTAATTCTAGTATAAGGTCCTTATTAAATTGAAGGAAGGATAGAAGTGAAATACAGTGAAATGTAATTTCTCAGACTATTTCAGAACTTGAATTATGTCTCCCTTACTACCTTTCTTGCTCTTAAGAAAACATCCAAGTTGAAACACGGACAGACAATATTCTAGACAGATTTTTCCAGAGTGTCAGAAAAGAGCAATGCAAAAAATACAAACAAGTTGTTTGTATTGACAACTGATGACTATCAATAGGTAGTAATTTAGCTAATCATTGCACTGGGCCATGTCGTACTATTGATTTATCACATTTCAAGGATTCTTTTCGTTTTCTTTTTAGTTCAACCAGTAAGGTGCTTTGGAGCAAACAGTAACTTGTTTCATATGCTGGGACTTAAGTAAATACTCTGCTTTTGCTTGTCACTCTCTCAAGGAGAAAAGAGGAAGTTATCTGAAAAATAGATACAAACATAATGGCAACATCCTAGGCTTATATAACTTGATATAACCCCATCAAAATCATTCTGATAGCTTGATTTAGCAGAGCGTGTCATAATTTATGTTAGAAAACAAGAGACATCTTAGAAGTCCTCCCTACAATAAATCCTCTTTATCCTTTATTAATAACCAGAAATAGGGACACATTAGTGATTTTAACACAGTTTGGAGGACATTTCAAGCAGACTCATTTTAAATACCTCATCTACAATGGAGGCTTATGTGCCATCCAAGGAATTCTCACAATGCCTGCTAAGAAACTGCTAGTAGGAGATAATGACTTTTAAAAAAGAGTAGCACTGGCAGAAAATTGAACATAAGTATTTCAGAAGTGCCATAATTTAGATTTGAATGGCTTATTCAGTGTTATTAAAGTCAAATGCTTAGCGCACCCTACAGTGGCAATACATTACTGTACTTGCCAACTCTCAGTCTTCTGAACAAGATGATTATGTTCAGCGTTCTTACCTTGAGCTTACACACTTTTCTAAAAAGTCCGTGTCTCTTGATTGTTAGTAAAATGCATTTTTCTCTATATGGTTTTCTTGTCAAATTTTTTTATTTTCCGTTTTTCAGTACAAAACATACCGCAAAAATTGTGCTACCTCCACATCTTTGTTAAGGTTTGGATTGGTTAACTGTGCTGTTATGGGTTATAAGATTCTATAACTGGTATTTCCAGAAGATTTGAAGACATTCTATGAAATAATGTTCAATTTTTTTTTTTTAGTTTCAAGATAAGATAAAGCAGCTACATTTATGCTATTAAATGAAACATACTGAAGCCCAATATCTGGCCTGAGGACAAGGAGCACAGCATGTTCTGTACCTGTATCACTGAAGTTGCTTTTCAAAAAGAACTGTGTGGCCTCATACATACTCCTACTGAAAGCAGTCCAGAGCTTGTAACAGAGAGATCTGTCTATGCCTAAGTCTTTTTTTCAGAGACAGATAATTGGCATGAACAATACTGTGTCAAGGACTGTTCACGGTAATAGTACGGACAAAGAGAGGATAGTGCTCAGGTCCAGATCCTACTCCTACTAAATCAACTAGTATGGTCCTATTCATTGGCCCCAATTTCTCCAAATTTGATTGCATTCAATAGAGCTCATGCCAAAAGGTGACTAAAACTAAACGCTCTGAAACATATAGGTAGGTGTAGGCAGTGGTTGGTGCTCAGCTGCAAGGCAACATTTAGCAGACTGACACAGCTGGTTAATGTAATCTTTCCTGGGGTGGTGGGTTGCACATCTGTGCCACCTGCACATTTTTCTTGCTTAAACTTACCTACGTATGCAGACAGCAGTTCCAACAGGTTAAGTCAAAAGGGAAGGGGTCACTTTTGCAAAAAAGAGCCCAGTGCAACAAAAAGAAAAGGAAGTAATGCTCATGCGTAGGGTGACACCTTCCTCTTGAAGGTGATTAACACAAGGCCTGCTTCTCCCTAAATTCCCAGTCCAGCCCTACAAAAAATAACCTGATGGTCAGAACCTGTGCTACCTCTTCATACAGAGCTACTTTTCACTCTGGTCAAAGTAATTAACCAAGGGAATCTATTGCCTATGGGTACACCCTCACCAAGAGGTATGTGTGACTCAGAACCAGATTATGAATGTTTCTATGAATCCTAGCAGCATTCATGGCTGCAACACAGAGGAGAAGGAGGAATAAGAAGTATGACTTTTTTCCATGGACAGATTATTCTAACCTTATAAATTCCCCTGAAAATTTGGGTCCTCCTATTCCTAGATAGATATCTTAAAATAAAATATACTAATGATCTAATGTGTGATGGAAAGCCCCTTTCTTCATGGGCTTCCTTGCTTTTACTAGGATATGGGTTTTAAAGGTAGAATAAGTTATTTTCTGGGCTGCATTGCAAAGGGCAATACTGGCAGTGCTGTGTGCCTGAGGTACTTTGTAACAACTTTGTTCTTTCCTTCATGCTCAAAAATCAGAATTCTTCTGTGTAATTCACATGCAAGGCTCATGCTGTTACAATCCGATTATTAAGAGATACGTCTGCCAAGTTTAGGTGCAGATGAGACCATATGCCCAATTCAATAGTACAGATTTATTTGAACAATGAGTGTGAGGCAGAGAAATAGAAAGAAATAGAAAAGAGGTGAGGGGAACAAGGTGGGTGGGGGGAAAAAAGAGAGAGATGGGGCTCCCAGGCTTGTTCAAAACTTTTCACCATTTATACATCTTATTGATTATTATTCTATCTTCTATTGGTTTAATTATTCCCTTGACTCTAAAGCTAGTTAGTCTACATGCTCAGTCTTTCTCTTCTTTTGAGTTGGTGGGTTTCCTGTGTCAGTGGGTTATGAGGCAGTGGTCATGATCTACCCATGTGAATTGTGTTTATTAGTTTTTTGTTATCTTAGGAGTTCTGCTAAATGGCCTTGTAGCCCATAGGCTCTGCGTTCTTTGTGTCCACAATCAGTGATACATTTTTCTTCCCAAGCTTTGTTAACCTCCCCCTAGGTGTGAGACCACTGAAGTGTGTTGGGCCCTAAACTTCAGCAAGTTCTACAGACAAGTAATTTATCCTCCAACACACAGAGAACAGTACCACCCTTATACAGCCCAAGTTCCAGATACCCACAGTGAGATATCTGGGGGGCCTTGGTGGCTAGTGGTGGTCACAGATGCCATCTATCCCATAATTGGGGTGATCCTTGTTTGAGTGGTGATATGTATATGAGCCATTACTTCTTTTCACACAGTTGCCATGGTGAGAATTTTTGTCCAGATCCATTAACCAGGATGTGCTAACCAGATCTTGCCTCTTCCAGGCCTGGAATTAGGGCCTTTCTGTCTCAGATTTCTCCTTTCTGTGCCCACTGTGATGGCTTATCTTATGGTAAGATCCTTCTGTAGCCTTACAGTGTTTGAGACAGGCAACTGTGCTCTTTAACTCTTTAACACACAACTCTCTCAAAGAACAGGACAAGAAAGCAACTGCTTACCAGTTGGAAGGGTCACTTAGCATATGACTAAACCCAAGTTCAAATAATTCCTTCTTTTAATAACAGCTTATTTTTGCCAGCAGACTACTTTAACCACTGTGTTATATTTTTTTTTTATATGAGGGAACACAATTATCTGGAGTTTTCTACCTCCTGAAAGTTTAAATACTCACTGGACAAAGAATAAAGCTGCAGCCCTTTTACTATGGCATACAAATATTGGCCTTATTACTGTCAAAATTATTATTTAGATATTATGGGATTCTCATTTTTCTTTTTCTGTTGTAATTTCTCAGCATTTTATCACTTGAATTATTAAACTAGGTAGACATAAGAGTTATTTTTTAATATGAAGTAACAACAAATATTGTGCAGATGCAGAACTTAAAAACACTTTCTCTAGATTAAGTTACTGTCAAGGTGAGTACAGCATTTCACAAAGTCTGATATGAAATACCGTAATGCACCAGAGAGAATGTGTTTTATAGATTAATTTTTGCCAGCCAAGCCACCTCCTTTAGATATTGTAGGTTGCTGTTCCTGGGGAAGACCTTTCAACTGGTTAAAGTAAGGCATGCAATCTTTTTATGACCACACCTTTCTGAATACAGGAAGGAGCACTGTCAGAGTTTTTTTCATATGCATTTTTTGAATACTAAGAAAACAGTAGTAACAATGCAGACGTATTTGCAGCCCATTGTTCTCCCAAAGGGTGTGGCAAAGTTCATAAACTAGAGGAGGAAGAAAAAAATGCCATAAATAGTATGCAAAACGTCTAAAACTTTTCACATCTTCTAGTTGCCCCAGAAAATGTCTGAGCAGTGTCTTCTATTCATAGCAGGTGCCAATACATTTCACAGAGGTACATAGTCTTCAGTGTTATTTGGCCTGATTTTCCCACAATTTGAATAGGTCCTTACTCTGCAAGTAAGTGAAATATATTTCAGAAGCCCCCGAAACTCTGGTCCATAGCATGCTAAACTTGAGTATTTTGATCTTGTACCACAGCCATTACTGCCTTAGCTAAAGAACACAGCTGTTCATTTTATCAGTTACTGATAAGATCAGTTATTTGAGGAAAATTGTGCTGAAAATCTGGCTTAGTCAAATGACATTTTGTGTGCTACCTGCTCAATGGCTGTAACCAGTTTTGTAGCTTATGTTATTGATAAATAGCTTATTTGTTAGTTTGTTACCAGTATGTGAATTAAGAAAGAACATTCACATAGGTGGCTAAAGATATGAGAGTCAGATTGTGACTAATAGTAGTAGAGGGAGTGTGAGAATTATGATTAGCTGTGCTTTTTTCCTTAAAGAGTGACTTTGTCTCTATCAAATCCCTGCTGAGAGAGCTCTGGGAAAGAACAAATAGGACTGATCTCAAGAAAAATCATCTCTTTGAAAGATGTTAGAGGAGACAAAGTTAAAAGGAGGAAAGTTTTTTTCCTGCTCCTTGTCTGAAATTTTCTTATAGCATTTAATTGGTCATGGTCACTATAAATACATAGGAGACAACCCCCACAGGCTGTTCTTTTTTATGGTGCAGATAAGGAGAGGTATCTGCCCCATAGAATAATAACCATATGAAGAAGTTCGCATTACACTTATCTGATGGGCTAGTTCTCCTCTCCTTGCCCTGGGATTGTGTTCTGATTTTCTGCTAGGGCTAAGCAGCCTTTTCTTGTAATTCATGCTTTTGTTATTTGGATCAAATTAGTTGGCTAAGGATTTAATTGTAATTTGAAAACCTACATGGAAATTTCATACCAATCAAAACAACCCTACAAACCAATATCCCTATTTAATGAAATCTTCTTTGACATACATACCATACTGCTGTTATCAGCACACTCAACTGCTGTGCATGATAGCCAAATGTTACAGATTGTGATCCTGTTCTCTATCCACATCAAAACTGAATATGGGCATGGAAGAAAGAAAGGGTTTTCCCTGTTCCTCCTGGAAGATGCTGGCTGTGGTATAGTCAGCACAGAACAGCTTATTGCAGAAGAGTTGTTGGAAAATGCGTTCTAAAATCAATAACTGCAGAAATAAGACACAGACCAAAAATGTGAATCAGAAGGGATGGAGCTGAACTTAAAAGGGTTCAGAGAAGAAAAATAGATGATTGAAGATGCATAATTACTTCTCCCCACACAGAACAATGCATCAGCTAAGAATGTCCTAGTGTGGTGAAAGGAGGTGTAAGTACACAAACAGTATGAGAAGGATTACAGCAGTACAAGAGCGATTTGGCACCAACATTAAGAAGAAAGAGGGAAGGGAAGGGAAGGGAAGGGAAGGGAAGGGAAGAGCAAGCAACTGGCAGCAGAGTTTCAGTGGGAGCACTAANGGAAGGGAAGGGAAGGGAAGGGAAGGGAAGGCAAGGGAAGGGAAGGGAAGGGAAGGGAAGTAACTAAAATTGCATTAAAATTCTTTCCTAGTTCTTTGAAGATAATTAGCAATACAATCTAAGCAACAATTAGCAATACAATCAAAGTGATACCATTTTGTTCTGTGGAATGTTGATTCATCAGGTATTAAAATAAGCCTTAGTGAAGGGGTTTTCATTCAGCCCCTCAACTGACAGTTATACAGCATTGTCACTTTACCTTCAGACTTTCTTCTCTATTTACATGACAAATGTGGAGAGTATGCATATATGTAAACATGGAGAGAATTTTACTTTGTTAGTACATGTTTAAGACCCTTTCCTTACTAATAAATACCTTTGCAATCCAGTAAAAATTTTCACCTTATCAAATATCAGAAAAAAATAGCAAAGATTTATGCTATGTGTTGAAATGTAGTTTATCTGCAGGAGTAAAATTGAAAATGGTATCACAGAAATGGCATCGGCCCTCCACGTTCCCCTTCCAGCTTCCTTGGAAAAGAATTCAGCTGTCTTGTTCTTCTCCTTTATACACAGATTTGGAAGGTTTAGTGGCATTTCCAAGCATCTTCCAAAGAATAAACTTCAGGTGAAGATTTCAATCACAAACTATGTGAAGGAAAGGAGAATGCATTTCCTAAATTAACACATCTGCACACAGGGCCTTATGAGCTGGAAAGCTGAAGAAATAAATGAGCTTTCTTCTTGCCTTTTCAAAATACTTGTTCATTGATATAAACTGGCCAAGTGACTGGTATATAAGTCAGTACATTTTAAATATCAACTTCTCCCTTTTATTCTGAGTAAATTATATTCTTCTAAAAATCATTTTCCAAATTGTGAGTACTTTGGAAAGAATGTTGGCGGAAAATCTTTTACATTTGTTTTAATGTTCAGTACATTAAGAATTTAATTCTTTTTCATTTGTTTTTGTTGCTGTTGCTAAATGAAATGAAAAGGCTAGGCTTTCAAATGAGATGATTTTTAAATAATATGGGTGATATTACAAGGTAAAGAATCAAAACATAATTATTACAATTATCTGGATGTAATCACAGAGGCTCAGATAAGTTCCTCAGGTTCCAGACCCTGCCATGGTGCAATAAGAGCACAAGGTGAAGAACCCAGTAATTTCAGGTGTAGGTTTCTCTGGATCTCCATGCAGGCTATTAGCCTGAGAGAGCTTAATGCCAATTAATGTGTAAGCAAGTAATTTGAATTGTACTTGATGAAGGAGACACCAGACCAGTGACATCTATTTTCAAACACTTGTTTCCTCAGAGCTGGGCGAGACTTTCCATCACAGGCCCTATTTAGCAAAAAAAGCTAGGCTACATCAAAAGCTAGGCTCCTATCTCTAAATTTATCACTGAAGACATCCCTAATGTAATCAGAAATGCAGATTGAAGTAGGCCAGAGGATTGGGCTGTGGAAGTTACTTTTTCTCTCCACTGTTTTGAAAGGAAGCCTAAAAATGAGAAGTGAGATTTAGGCATCTACACTGTAGATACCTATATATGTCAGATGAATTCTGTGTAATGGCAGGATTTAGAATTTTTTTTTTTCTCTTGCAGAAAGTAATGGCTTCTTGTCAAATTAAAAGGAAAAGGAAACAAGAATGCAGGGTTTTTTTCTCTTTGTCTGGACAAAAAATGCAACGTGTATTCTGCAGCCTCAACAGTACTATAACTATAAAAATGTGCTCCCCTACTGCACCATCGCCCCTTACACAAAAAGTGTCTAGAAATCTATAATCTGGCCATGTAGGAGTCTGACACACAAAGAAATTGTAAGATGAGAGAACAGACAAGAGACAAAAACAAAAAAAAATTAAAATGGTGCTTTCCTGACAGTTTCATCCCTTTCACTCATGGGTACTAAGGAAATATTACTTTTATTCTTAGAAAGAACATGTATTTTTCTATATTTGACTCCACTAGCTATAGCAACAGCAAGACTTGAATTTTGGGGGTTAACTGCTTTAGGTGTCTATATTCACTGTGTTCAGATCCCTGATCTTCTGATAAAACAGTATAAATGAGTTGTGACTTCTTCTATGAATTTGTGCATAGAACTTCATATTGTATTGTACATAATCACAATCTTTGAATTCTAAATATTTTCTTAGTTTTCTTAATATAATTTTGAAATAAGCAATTCTGTTCCAGAATATTTGAGACTTCTAAGCTCACAGTGCTAAATTCGTTTTAGGTTGAAGCAGAAAGCTCCAAGCTAGTGAGCTTTGTTGTAACTTAATTATATGGCCAAGCTGGGTGTGTGAAAATATCCAGTGCGCACTGGAGAATAAATTGCTGGGTTTGGTTTTTCTTGATTTACAAGTTGCTATAAGTGGTGCATGTTCCCAGGGAGTGGTGAAAAGCAGGGGTGTGTTAAACAGGTTTAAGAACATTTTAAAGAAACACTGTCAGGTTTGAGACATAGTAGATTTGGTGTACATCCTCCCTCCTTCCCTCCCTCCAAATAACATTTTCTGTTTCTGTGGTTACAAACAGCTGAGTTGTACACTGACTCTCTGTTTAAGCAATACCACAAAATCCAGTGTAGCAGTTATGTGTCACAATGTTGCTCTCCCTTTTTTTCTTTATTTTTGCCATCAGTGGGGAAACGAAACTGCCAGAATTGCTGTTCTTTGCACTCCTCGGAGAGCTCAGTACTCATGCCATTGAGTTCAGCCAGTAAAATCTCGTGGTTTTCTGCAAAAAATAGTTGTGGTGAGGACAAGCAGCTTCTGGATCAAACAATTTCTCTGCTCAGAGTTGTACAAGAGTTATTTGATAGTGTCACTGGGGCCACCACTTCAAGGTCTGAAACTCCCCAGTATAACATCTGGGCTGCAAATTCTCAGGAACCTTGGAAAAGTCACATGATTTTGAACCAAAATCTTTTTTGTTTCTCAGAAGTTTTGCATGGAGAATGGACATAATTTTAAATCTTTTATACACAGCACTGATTTTGAGCCTTGGAGACCTAGTGGGTATTTCCTTCTTCTGGATATCCTACTGGAACTAAGGATCATTCAAATTAAAAATGAGAATAAACTTTCTTAAATTAATTTCACAAGCGATGTCTGGAATACCCATTTTGATAGCTTGTTTATTATTGGAGAGAGAATAGAATCAGCTGAGCAGAGTGTATATACAAAATTCTGTATATACAGATGTCTGTATATACAAACAACTATTTGCAATTACTGCAAACAGCTTTGAAGTCTTTGTTTGGAAGGATTCAATGTTATTCTGTAGGCAACATTTTGAAATCACTTTTTCTCCCCAAAGCTGGTAAATCTGTTCATTTTATTTTTCTCTCCTGTGGCATTATGCTATAGTACTTACAGTGTTATTCAAAATTCCATAAAATAAAAACATTCAATGCCAAAAGGTCCAGTAGAATCATAGAGTATCCTGAGCTGGAAGGGGCCCACAGGATCACTGAGTCCAAATCCTGGCCCTGCATGGGACATCCTCAAGAACCCCACCCCATGCCTGAGATCATTGTCCAAACACTTCTTGAACTCTGGCAGGCTTTGTGTCATGAACTCTTCCCGGGAAGCCTGTTCAGTATTTAGTAATTTGAGTAAATACATCTTTTAAATTCCCTCTTCTGAAGGTAATAAAGGAGCACCATGACATGCACATAAATCATTGTTTGCCAGAACACTTAGACCATGAAAAGGGCAGAGTGGAGTTGTGACTTGCAAGTGCCACTATTTGGAAGATATGGAGCAGAGGGAGACTGAAATTTGGGAGCAGGTATCAAATTAACTGAAGAATTAAGGAAAAATATGTCAAAGAGAAAATGGAAGTCAGCTGAAAGGATTTCAAAGGTCAAAGATCAGTCTGATTTCATACACTGACAATGCAAATCCTCCATGGCGGTGTCCATGAAGGGTTTCAAGAACAGTATCCTTGTAAATGAAGATTAATTTATCCTACTGGTTTTAAGCAATGGTGGAGATGTTTGTATAAAAAACAGAAAATTATTTGCCCAGAAATTGTATGCCTTAAAAAAGTGCAATCAAATGAAGAGAGACAGGATGAGCAGTGATGTTGCATGAGAACTATGTCATGAACAATGCATGGCATGTCAGCTATTCTATCCACATGGCTTGTGTTTGGGACAGATTAATATTTGAATTATGCTGCAGAAGAGCAAATAAAGGCAAACAGAGAGGATGAAAAAAGAGGTTTGATGAATTGCGAACAAGGGGACCAAGTGATTTGAAGACAATGCCACAAACAAGCAATACTCAGAAGTTTGGGCATGAGGGCAAGGGCACTTATAGCATCTCAATACATTTTCTCAGGGTTTTGCAAGGTCAGCCTCCTAAACAGCCAAAGGTGTTTGAGGAAACACCACAGAGATTGGCGTGAATCAGTACGTAACATTTATCTAACTGTACAGTGCAGTGATCCAGTAAATGGGTGTTGACAATAGGTTTTGCAGGGAATAGCAAAGGTGTGGTTTCTTTATCAGTTTAAACTGATCTAGTACCACATTCCCACCGAAAGTAACAGTTCCACCTAGCCTGTCCTGCCCTTGGTAGTGCTGTCCAACTAATCTCTTAGTTGTCTTGATCAGATCACCAAACATCAAGATTTAATTCACTTACAAGTCTCATAATCAAAAGAACTAAAGCAAAGCATGTGGAGAAAAAATTCATTCCAGGTAGGCCAAGCCCATTCCATAGCTAGAGTGCGATTGGGTGGTTGGCACCAGTCAGGAAACCAGCTCTTTCAAGTTAGCACCTTAATTTAGTAACTATTGGAACAAAAAAAAAAACCAAAAAACCCACCTCAAATCCAATATTTTAACCTCTCTCTAAATTCAATCATATTGTTATTAGTGATTGTTATTAGTAATTTCCCTGCCCAAGAGCTACAGTGGTTTTAATACAAGAGGTATCCCAAGGATTTCAATTGAAAGGACTCTCTAACACTTAGAAGGAACCATCTGTGGCCTTTCTGAGCATGTCCAAAGTTTCTTTAAGTACTGAATTAGCTTTTCTCTCATGTACAAATCACACTTTGTTCAGCTCTCTACATGCATACATATGGGAAAGGTTAGTAAAAACATAATTTGGTATATACAGTTAATTTGCCAATTATTAAAAGTTCATGTCCTTTACCATATGGAGTAACTCTGTCTGATATCAACGCATTTTTTCATATTAGTGGTCCTCAATATCTTTCAGGCACTGCTGGGAGGGGTAAAATTTGAGGATGGGATTTGAATGACAGGAACTATTATCACTTTAAGTTTAAAAGAAGCCATCTGACCTCCAAAGTAGTCAAATGTGCTCCAGTACTTTAATCATCACTGCACTGGACTCACTCCAGTAAACCATATCATTTTTGTACTGGTTAATCCAGAACTGGACACAGTACTCCAGATGTGGCCTCACCAATGTTGAAGATAAAAAGGATCCTCTTCCTCATCCTGCTGGCAATGTTATTACTAATGTTGCCCCGGAAGCTGCTGCCCTTTTCTGCCATGAAAGGTGTGTTGGTAGCTCATGGTCATGTGGTTTTCCATTTCCTGAAAACTTTGACTCAAAGACCTTTTAAGCAAAGCAACTTTCCAGCCAGTGAGTCCCCAACGTGTACTGGCACTTGGGACTATTCCTCCATGGATATAAGGGTTTGCCTTGACCATTACTGAAGCTGAGATTCCTCCCTGCCCTCTTCTCCAGCTTGTCACAGTCCCTCTGAATGGTGGCACAACCACTGGCACGCCAGCCCATCTGCCCCATTTGTATCAGCTGTGAGCCTGCTGAAGGTACCCTGTCCTCCTTCATCCAGATCACTCATAAATATGGAGAACAGTATCAGCCCCAGCACTAAACCCTGGCATACAGCATTGGTGGCTTTAACAGATTAGATTCAACCTTCTAAAGCACAGACCGTCCTGCTTCTTGTGATGAAAGACAATGTCTCTTCTTCCTAAGCAGCATGTACACCATAAATATAAATTGCTACTACCCCAGAGGGAAGACCAAGCCAGAATTAATAACTTTGAAAAGAAGCCCATGCTTTCTCTCTTTAATTATATACATCTTCTTTTCATGTGACAGCATTAACCTGCTTCCTTCCTCATTTTCTCCCATTCTTGCCACATCCCATCTCTGACAACCATGTAGAAAAAAATTAAGGGCTTCCTTGAACCCTTCATTTAATAACAAACAAGAAGGAAGGAGGTAATCACCCGTACATTGGCAACTCTATAATTATGAAGTCAATGAAATGTAAACCGTCTTCACTACTGCCTTCTAAATAATTTTGTAATTATTAAAATGTACTGATTTATTTTCATCCTTCTGTTGTGACAGAAATTACTATTAAAAAGTTTGCGAAAAGAAAAAATATTAGAAGCCCAAAATCCAATGGACGATGTTTAAATGTAAGCATAAATTTGTATTAGAAGCAAAGGAGATGAACATAAACAGGCATGTTTTATTGCAGTGTTTCCACAGAGGTATTTAATCACTTGCAGTTTTCTGTAAGTACTAGAGAAGTTGCTCCGTGATGAACATCCAAGCTAATCTGAGTACAGATGTACTGTACTTCATTAGCAGTACTAGTATGGAAGGCAAAACACACAACTGCTTTGATTTATCAACAAGGTACACAATATACATTCAGGTAAATATATGACCACACAGTAGAAGCAGACTTCATAGATAGTATGCAGATGAGTAGAACTTTAAGCACTATTTTGCCTGTTTTAATTCCACTGTAAATTTAATATATGTATAACATAAATATTAGTTTACTGAGCTTAAATATAGTCATGTACAAAATTAAAGTTCCACATGACAAGCTTTCTCTATGGTTGTCCTGAAAAGTGTGCCACCATATATTCAGGAGGAGTCTCGGCTCTGGCCCCTGGGCTGTTCATGCAGAGTCTCATATCCCAAGGTGGCCGCATGTCCCTTGTATTACTTTCTCATCAATTTGTAGTTTATGGAGTGGTCCTTAGTCAGTATCTTGAGAAAATAAAGGATGGTGAACACCCACCTGTCTCCAGTTCCAGATGGGTAGAGTTCAGAGAAAGGCACCTGCAAGCCAGATGTAAGACATACTCTGCCCTCAGTAATTCTGCATCAGCCCCTCCTAGGTGACTGCACAAAGGGAAAGGGAATTTCAGGTGGCTCCATAATCAGGGATCTCTGGCTTCATGCATTATTTAAGGCAAGCAGAGATTGCCTGACTCAGCTTTGAGTCTAAGTGGCAGACACATCACTGGTGTGGTGAGGTCACATATCCTCTGGTTATGTCTGACCTCCCTTGAACTTCTTTAATTTTATTGTTGAGACCTTTGAAAGTTCTACCCATAAATTCAGGGAGAAAGTTGATATTAAGAACAGAAAAACTGCAAGTTCTGAAATCATCACAAAGCAGCACCGAACGCAAGGGATTAGATTAGTCCCTTGTAACAGACACAAGGAAATACCTGCTCACCTCTCTCAGTCGATAGTGATTGCCAGTAAACATGCCTCGGCATGTCCAGGTGTGAATTGTTCCAGGTCTTGGACTGGGATTTGCCCCAGCTGTTGTTGCCCCTGCCTCCCAGCCCCATGCAGTGCTTTCAAGTCACAGCAGCCATTCCATTTTGTTACACTGAAGCTTCAAAGAAGGATCAGACTTGAGAGCTTCTGCCGTAGTTCAGAATCACTCAGTGCAGTAGACAAAAAAATCTGTCAAGGGTTGATTCATTATTTCTGGCACCACAAGATGAATTTTTTGAGCAGGAGTCTGCTCAAGCTGTATGGACAGATTTATTACTGTAATATTAGAGGAAGAGCAATGCCCTTACTTCTGACTGCGGGTCCTTGCACTTTGCTCTGAAGCATCTCCCTCTGGGCTCCATCAGAAACAAATTACTGTCCTGGATGGTGGGTAGGTCTAATCTAGTGTGCTCGTGCCTCTCCAAAGGAAAACAGAAAGCAGAAGTGTGCTTCTTCCTACCAGCCTTTGCAACAGAAAAGAGTGATTCAAACTATGATATTGCTGTTGAAATGTTATAAATATGGAAGCAGGGTTACCCCTCATTTTTAAGTGTGATAATTTATTTAATTGATTTAGTTCTCTATACTCTCTCAAAAAAAAAAAAACCAAAAAAAAAAAAACCCACCTAAAAAAAACACCCACCCACATTTTCATCCAAATACTCATCAGTGCAAAGATCACAGCACAGGACTATATAGACAAGTCGGAAGAAGAGACATAGTGCTAATTTAATTTAATCACAATCTATTAAGTATTTACATAAATACAGAGCTCCAAGGAAATAAGCTTTTATTTTGCCAAGAGCAGTTCCTTGAAGGATGATGGGGAAGAAGTAAGAAATACTCAACATATTATTACAAAAGATTATTAAGAAGTAAAAGTATTAATTTTAATTATATTGGATAATTCTGAGGCATCCCATTCTTTCAAAAATTAATTTATTCTGCTTGCACCAGTTTATGGTTGCTTTCAGACACAGGGAGTACTTTTTTTTCTCCTGTAACAAAGCTGTATGTTCCATTCCCTTGGAAAGACACACTTTGTCTGAAATAATACAAAGACTCAGATAGTCTTCACCTGACTAGGCAACTGTAGAGAATAAAACAGCCCCTCACCTTACTGTGATCCAAGACAAGAACAGCTGCTGCCAGATGGGTGGGACTTTCTTGCAGACCCCACATACAGACCCTGCCCTTTTCAAGGGCTGCCCTCTCTCCTGCAGAGTTACATCCACAGCAATCCCCTCCCTAGTTTACATTTGCTGCAAGATCATTTAAGGACTCAAACCAAAGCAAATCTACACTTCAATGCAGGAAACTTTTCTTCAGGAATGGGGAGCTCAGGCAGCAAGAGCATAATACAATAGTGCTGTTCACTTACACCTCCCCATGCATTCTCCATTAAAAGCACTATTTAATTAATATTATTTCACCAACAAAGAGAATTTGACTGTAAATAAATTTTGATTTTACTATTCAAGTAAGAAGGTTACATAGAAGAAACTGGTGTAAACTTGAACCATTCTGTAGCTCAGAGTTCATAGCAATGTTCACATTGGTAAAAAGATACAGTATTTTAACAAAGAGGTTCTGCTAGAAAAATGCTGACTTATACAGTCCTATGCACTTAGTCTTTTTAAAGGTTAAACAAGTTGTTCTGTAAAATGAAATTTCAATCTAAAACTGGATCTGTAAAAGAAACTCAACCTGCTTGTTGCCTATGTAAACTCCATAGGCAGATCATTGTATTCGGAGTTCCCTACTGACATACATATATGCCTCTGTAGAGGTATATGCGTGGCCTGAAGCAAACAGCTTGGTGTCTGCCTCACATCTAAACTGGGAGAAGAGTATCCAGAAGATCTAAAAAGAGCTTGGCACAATACAGATTTCCAGGGTGGCCTAATGCAGCAGTCAGTGCTGGGCCCTTAATAAACCAGAGGAGATGCAGAAGCTTTATCATAAAACAAATGTCATCACAGCTGGTTTAGTACGAAGGGGCCTCTCTTGTTTTATTCAGAGTTTATGATGTTTCATTTGTGATTGGTACCCTGCTTTTACCCAGGAAAAAAAGGGTTGCAAGAGTTGTGCTGCCTCCTACCTGCTAAACCAGAGGTTACTACGCTCTCCTAAGCCTAGGACATTGCAGTTTCTTAGTCTGGGCGTTAACTCGTTCATATTTTGCACACACTCAAAGACAAGGCACAAGGGGAAAGCAGGAGCTCAAGCAATTATCCTAAAGAAAATATTCAAATTACAAATTGTGGAACAGGAAGTTCCATTTCCCGCATGTCAGACACCAAGAGAAATAACCACCCTGTTGTTTTCAGATGATGCCTGTGGTATAGTTAAGAGTTATTTAGCCATTTTGCTTTTTATAAGCATATATACCATAAAATGTTGTTTTAGAACCTGAAAGCAATTTAAAACATCACATGTCCTGTCTGTGTATGCATATATCTGTCCATAAGCCTCCCGCTGCATTTGACAAGGTAGAGCCACAAGCTGTGTCTTTTCAACCCTCTGAAAAAATACAGATTTCATAGTCCATCGCAATATCTCTCCTTTTTTTCCACCCTGTAACACCATCGAGTTTTTGAAACCTCCAGCTGTGTTACTAAAAAGTTATGATTGTTATGTGAAAGGTTCTTTATAACCTGAGCTATATGGGGAAAGGCTATCCAGACAAGCCCAGCTGAGAGCTTCCAGGTGTCTTAGCTATCCCTTTCTAGACTGCATCCTGAGCACACACTTGTGCCTGTGAGAGTAATGAATGTCTCTCAATTGCTGTGGTGTGGTCCTTTATATTCACATGCATTCATGTGTCTTCAGTTAACAAGAGAACTACCACCCAAAATGCATCCACAAGAGGGATTCCAAGAGTTAAACCAAATAATAGGCGCTCCTGTTTCTGCACAGATCATGCAGCAAATACCATACAGACACTTGACAGACTTTATTCTGGGAACTGGTGCTTTTTATAAAAGTGATATTTAACCTTACATTTGCTTGTTTGAGCTGCATATTCCCTGAAAACAGAGAGCGACACCAAATTGCAGTTCTGGATTCTAGAATATACACACAGCTTGGTGCAATGTGCACTTTGAGCACTAGGTGGAAACACAGCAATGAAAATAAGACCCGTTTTTAATCCTTCAGCACAAATAATGGAAGAGCTTTTCTCAACAAATATGACACATCCCAGAATGGAGGAATGGCAGCTAAAATCCACTTCATTTTGCTGGGGAGCTTCTATCATTCTCTCTTCTTTCATACAAGACTAAGAGAAAATATTATCCTTAATCTTCTTAAAATTGAATTTTAATTGTATTGCTTTAAATTTTGGGATCCCTTTATTCAGAGTGCTCAGATACATTTCTGTTGGCTATTCTTCAAATATTTCCATGGAAATTAGGCAAATAGGAGTCTTTCCTCTATTGCTATTGCAGTTGTGCAAAATTTTATGTTGACCATATACTGCTGCTCTTTTCAGCTGCCATTTCCTTGTTATAGATTCTAAGCAAATAAAATAGTGAAAATAGAAATGTAATGCTTTCTTTTCACTTGTTTATGTAACAAGAAAATCAGAGCTAGAAAAGTTACCCTAATTTTTCTCCTTTTATCAGACAGTTCTAGGAGACTCTTCATCATAATGTTTTTGGGGGTTTTTTTATCTCAGGAAAGAGAACTGGAACGATATTGAGCTTTGGATGGTAGCCATATTTTATATATTATGTTGCTTGTGGAAAACTTGGCTCCAGAAATGTCCATATGCAACTGCAGCATAAGCCCACAGAAATGAGGCGGAATGATGTGGCATTACACTGGAAATCACAGGGCAGAAGTGAGACACACAACAGCATTTCTGGTCCAGGCATTCATGGTCAGGATGGGACATCCAGGCCTTCTCATCTTACTTCCAAGATCAATAGTGTAACACCATCCATTTGAAAAGTTGTAAACATGATTTATGCAGCCTCAAAAGAGCCTGACTAGTCATCTCTCACCCTTTCAGTACTGCCTGCAGAGCTTGAAAGATCTGGGTTAAGAAGCTGGTGCAATAGGAAGGGATGGCTCTAGTTTTCTTTAGAGTTTATGACATGCTGTTTCATTTGTGACTGCTACCCTGTTTCATTTTCCCTTCTCCCAAATTCTTCTATTTCTTTTTTTCTTTAGCTAAAACATTGGTGATTACCAATGCTCAATTTCATTATGCATGTTTGCCCAAGTTCTGCATCTATGCCCATGTTTTAACCAAGAAGAGGCCAGACAACTCATATCTCAAGCCAGTTTTACGAATTGAAGCAGATTTCAACTGCCTGAGGTGAATTAGTCAATCTCTTCAGGTGCCAGAGCAAGTATTCATACTGATGGAATGCAAATCAAAATTTGAACTGAACTTGAAACCTGTTGAAGCTTGGGGGTAACTAAGACTATTGTTCCAGATCCAAGAAAATATAATCTTCTATCTACTGGGTAAATATATTCAATAAGTTAAACTAAATTATTTCAAACACATTTTCTAAACTCTGTAGGAACAAACACTAAGCTAAACTCGAAGAGCTAACATCAGGTGCATAAACCTACTGTCCACATTCCTCAAGGAAGTTTGTGCATGATATGTACAATGAAGGTTAGATAGGTGAAGATATAAGTGCAATTATAAAGTAAAACCTTTGGGTGTGGAAAAGTTTTGAGGAATTCAGTGCCAGCCACCATTAAATTAAAACTGCCAGTGGGATACTGTATATTTCCTCAAATATTTTTGAAAATAGTTTAACAAATAAATAAATTCCATGGGAAAAATAGTGTCTAACTTAGTCCTTTGTTCCTCATGAAATGGTCCTCCCAATCCTTAAAATTACGGTCATCTTTTTGAGAAGACACATGTTAAATAGCATGAAAATTTCCTTGAAATATAATAAGAGTGTCACTCATCCTTCACTCACAACTGAAAGGCGATGAATTCCTGAATAAATACAGGAACTATTAAACACATTTTTTAAGAGGTTCTTGTGTACATTCACTAACATCTCTGCTTGAAACAGTGTCAGAAAATACTGGCATGCATTCTATGTATCCTATTATTCTAAATCTGCTAAGTATTTAGAGACCGGATTTTGTATCAATGGGATTTTTTAGTAGTCTACCTACATGACTGAACAGTTTCATGATGGCAAGTTAAAGAATTCACATATTGGTTCTGAAATAAGAAGAAAAAAAGGATATTTTTCAGGAGAGTTAGAGCCCATATTACACATGGCAGGAGTACAGGGGAAATTTTACTTGTGAATTAAACACAGATAATTTGGAAAACACTTCAAGTCAAGCACAGATGTTCTTTTCATAATTTCAAATTAATTCCCATTTTAAGTTCCTCAGGTAAGCTTATTGCTACAACATAGACTTACCAATTTTGGCATTGAAGAGTGTAGCTCAGGAGAGCTTTCCAGATGCAAAAAACTTCCACTGCTCACAAAGCCTTTGAAGACTTGACCACGGAATAGAGGATGCCTGATGTGCCTCCTGTTACTACTTCCAACAGCTAAAATCCCTTTTCCACCAAGATTCAAGTCTCAGACTGGAAGTTTACCTCTGCTGTTATCTACTTTTGCTGGCTGGCAGTTGCTGTTGGTGACTGGAAGTGTTACTAGGAGTGGTTTTGGCTCTGAATAGGATAGCTGTGAGTCAACTTGTGGGATAAATCCAGACATGCCCAGCTTTCCTCCTGCTCTGTAAACACAGTGATCTGATACAGAAATCTGACTTTAAAGCACTTCAGATGCATTAAGTATATCTCTGCCTTTCTGACACATAAAGACTCTTCGTACTCAGCCCAAGAGTCATGTGGCACAGGTTCTTTTTTGAGGCACTCTAAATTGCAATGACTTCCTTGCCTGCAAGGTCAAGCATGAGTGATAAGCATCAAGAGTAAGATCCTGGCTGCTGTAAAGCCAAGAGAAAAATCCCATTGATCTCAGCAGAATAACGGCATTGCCTCAAGACACTGCAGATCACTTTGGAGGAGACTTCCCACAGAACCCATTTCTTTCCTCTCCATTGTACTGCTCCGGCTGCTTTAAATCTTCTCCGTCTAGAGCCTGTCTTTTCTGCCAGAAGACCCCTCATGACAAATTTCCCTGTCCTATTTCCACTGTTTCCTCAAACAGGCTGCCTTTATATGCTTGTTTGTTTTGATCAAGTTAAATTCCAGCTAATACTGTAATCTGGAATATTTACACACTATTTTTTGTTTTCTGGGTGAATAGCTGTTGTAAAGGAAGAGTCATTCAGCTGAGTTCTTTAGAGTATGTCTTTATGCTACACATCAGGAGGATAGCAATTGCTTTCCTAGGTTTAATATCACATATACCACACAAGTCTTGGCAGTGTAGAATATCTTCTGCAGACAGACTGGATTTTAAGCAGGTGACAGCAGTAAGCTGTATTTATTCACTGAAGCTACTAATTGACACAGTAAAAATGGAATTTCATACATGAAATGTTAAGGGACTGTTAAAGTAATATATTCAATAGACAAACTGCTACTGTACTTCTGCAGGCGACGACATCAGGAATTTTTGTTTCAAATGTTTAGAAATAAGGTGGTCATAGACAGAAACAGACATACATGGCCATATTCTTTGCAGTCCCTGCCTAATCCTGCTATCTCCAATAAGCAGAACAAACAGACATAAACACAGTTTTCAAAATGTTTATTAAGAAAATTCAAGGAGAAATGAAAACAGAAAGAAATAAGAAGACTGACTCCAGTGAAGTCAGGATTCCTCCATGAGTGGCTACTTATATCACCTACTTATCCACTTATGAATCTGTGCGTTTTTGTCCCTATAATATTTTAGGATTAAAAGGAAACCTTTGATCTTTGCTCTGACATCCTGTAAAGGCCACTGGCATCCTGTAAAGGCCAGTGAAATGGTCCGAATTTTGTTTATATTAGAATGCATTTTTTTTAAGATAAAGAGAGTAATATTATTTATCAGACACTAGTATATATTTATCACAGGTAGTAGAAAACTGGACCCTTGCAGTGATGCTAAATCTGCAACCCAGGAATTAAGCCATCAAACTGGCAAGGCATAAAAAAATTCTCAAATGTTTCTCAGATCATTTTCCATCATCCTTTAACACTATAAAATTTATTTGCCATTGGATCTTTGAGTAAAGACCTATGGGATAATCTCTGCCTTAGTCATCAAAAAGTTTGACAGCACTTGATTAAAATGTAAGCATCTTAGATCTAGAGCTGTTGTAAGACATTTTTAGAAGCTGAAGAATTATCTAAAGCAAAAAGAAGTTTATCTATGTGGCTTGCTTAGCTTTTTGATGCTGGTCTCTTTCTTTGTAACTAATAATTGTACTGAAGGCAATTCATTATGAGCTCAGCATACACAGGTGTGCACATGCATGAACATGCTCATATTTAATTGTCTCTACATCAAATTTTTCTTAGGAGTCTTGGATATCATAAACTGTAATGATATTATACCACTAAATAGACCAGTATCTGACAATACTCAATGAGCAGCACTGAAAAATAGCACTTATATAATACATTAGGTTGATACAATCCTTTCCAGAAAATTTCTTAGACTACATTGCATATGCCATCACAAAATCACAGTGAATCATTAAGTAGCAGCCCTAACAGCAAGAGTGTATTTAATGTCAGTTAGCAATGAGTGTAACTCTAAAAATACACACTGTCTGTGAGTCTGTGTTTCTTGGATAGTAATTCAGGACATGTTAATTTTATAATGTCAGTCCTCTGTCACCCCATCAAAACCTTTGAATCAGTGCCCCTTGCAAAATGGCACAAGTTCAAGAGCATATCAAGGAGTGGAGAGCTTAAAGCACACACAGTCACTTACAAGTATTATCATGTACTCAGAATAATTGCTACTAAAAAAAGCCAAAGGCTATCAAGCAACATTTTAATATCAATTCAAAGTAACTACAGTGTATTAAGCCCCTCTCTGCAGTTTCTAACTGGAGGTATTTAAAAATATTTTCCTTTCCAGCTGAAATGAAGGGAGCTATTGAGGAATTCTCATTGACTGCTGTTTCCTCAAAGTACTGAGGAAATCACAACAGACTTTCGGTTACTAATAGACACACCTCCGCTTTCGTTGTTTTATTTAGATTAATTAATTTAGATGTTTTTTATACTAATAATCCAAAACCAAAATGAATTTTGACTGATAGCATATCTTCTCGTAGCTGTGCTTTAAATAGAAGCCTATTTGGCACATGATAAAGGAAATCTTGTCTTACTACACACAATATGTAGAAGTGTGACTTGTATTCTAAGACTTCAGTTTGTAACATTTTGAGTTAACCTACTGTATTGTGCCTCCCATGACTCTAAAGAAGACCAAAAATAAAAAACGCATCTTACATATAAATTGAAATTGACTGCTTTTGGTCTTGAATAAAGAAATCACAAAATAAAGTAATTGATTTCAATGCAGTATGGACACAAGAAACTTTAAGAGAAAAAAAATTGAAGACTCCCAGGAGATGCAATTGTTTCTTTCATAGAAGGTAGTTCAGCAATAAATGCCCAAATCTGTTCTTCAGAATTGAGATGACACATCCTAAACTATTCCAAGACATAAAGGACGAATGCCAGCCTTAAAGACAGAAAGAAATTATTGTAAAATCTGCTGTGAACAAATCCAGGCCTGGTAGCTAAACCAGAAGGAAATACAACATAATTACTTCCAGTGTTCTCATGGGCCTTGCTTAGAGTCGTAACAATGAGAATTAAAGCTGTGCATCACTCTTCTCATTAATAAATCTGTTTCTTCCTAAAGGTGCGATGTAAGAAAAAATAAAATTATGGAGACATAAACTGCTACTAGGTCTCTGAGCTTTTTTGTGCAGAAGGGCTCTATGTGAAAGCCCCTTATTCAAGAAGAAGCAGGGAGCAATGCCTGTCCCTTGCTGTGCCAGAGGGGAGCACACACTCGAGCAGACAAAGAAGTCAGCTGGTCACTTCAGCTTTGCAGTACCGGTGATCTCACCCTCTCCTCCCACGAGAACTCCCTTAGAGTAAAGAGCTGCTACACTTTGACTGATTGGTTTTATTTTATTACCTACTCTCTTGACATATAAGAGAAGTTAACGCCCAGTTCTTGATCACTTAAATTAATTTGGAATTATTGGACACAAGCCAGCTGATGATGACAGAGCTTGGGATTTTCTTCTCCTTGTATGAAAAGGAAAACAGTGCTGGACAGTTACATCAGTGCTTTTTAGCAAGGCATTAATAAATCATGTGGAGATTACTAATAGTGATAATTACTCACAAACAATACTGAGAGCTCAAGTTCCTGAAAAGAATCAGGTGCCTAAAATATGTATTTCAATGATAATTTGTGTATTGAGAATGTCTACCTTCTTTGTACTGATGCCATGAAATTAATTCATGATTTATAGAAATACTATGGAAATGCTTTGCTTGATTCAATGTTATATTTGTATAAAAGTAGAACAAGTATGAATGAAATCTGCTTCATTTTGTGAATTTTTCTCTCATGAACAGATGTCTAGGTTTATTCATTGTCATTTAATAGTGGAGTTTAAATTTGTCTCATAAGAACGAGAAATATTAGTAAAAAAGTGCTGCTTCTCACTGCCATGGAAAATAGCAACATTATTTGAATGGCTGGACTGATTATCTGAAAACTGAATTGAAAAACAGATACAAAAAAAAAATCTACGTGCCCATATTCTATGCTAAGTGACTAAACTATTTCAGAACAGTGTCACCTGATCTACCTTGTCATTTTGCACACTGGGAAACTGTTGAAAAAAAACCTTTATTTAGTACAGTTTGGCTCTTGTGATTCTTCCTTGCTTTGTGGTGTTATATCCATCCCTGGATGTTTTGCAACCCTGCTTTTCTATTTCTTTAAACAAAAGCTGCTGCTTTGATCATCTCTGGCATGTGCCAAGACACAAGACAAATGCTCCAATGGTGCAGTTCAGCACCCTCAGAAGGAAACTTATTATTGGAGAAAAAAATTACCTCTGCACTTGAGATTAAGGAAAGGATTTACTCTTCCTTTGGTTATTCTCCTGCTGCAGGCAAAGTATAACTGCCTCTGCAAATGGTCAGGAGATTCCATCTTTTCTCAGCAGCAGTGAATGGCAGCTTGGGCTGGATTGCTCAGATTTGCAAACACAGGAAACCATCTACAAACAGCTCTCAGGAATGCAAAATTTGCAATGAAACATTTGGCAACACTGGATGATTAATAAATACATCACAGCTAGAAAATGGTTGCACAACTAAGTGCTAGAACAGCCATCTTAATAGAAGGACAGATTATAGAATGCCTTCACTTTTAAAAATTTAGAAAAGGAAGGAAGGAAAGAAGGGAGGAAGCAAAGGAGGGAGAAAGGGAATAGAAGGAAAATGGAAGAAAATATAAAAGAAAAGGGAGAAGGATGGTAGAAACACTTTGTATTTTATTTTTTATATGTACATACTTTAATTTAGTTTTTTAAAATTTTCCTGATGAACTGCATGAGTCAATAAAAAGTTTATATTAGAGCATCACAAAAGTTCTACAAAACAGCCTTCACAATTGACATATTCTTGGTTTTGTTTTTGTTTTGTTTGGTTTTGTTTTAACAGTTTTTGTTGTAGTTTTGCCGTGGTAGAAATCTGTGCTCCATCTCTTTCCCATCCCCTAAAGATTTTTTTGACATAACCACCAGGACTGTTAACAACTCAGAATGACTCGGTCATGTTCTCCTGCCGGATCAAGCCCAACTGTTCCAAATCAAGCAGGAACTCCATGGTTTCAGTTAGACACATCAAGTATGTCCTTCTGAAAATAACATTATCTCTTATTTCCTATGATCAGATGAGAAGAGCTACATCTTAAAAGAGTCTTGACATTTCTAAGATAACAAAATAGTGATGTTTATTGGTCCAAGCAAATCCCCTGTAAATAATTATCTAGAGTTACTTGTTTAAACGGAATCATAGATTTATACCAGAAATAACATTTATGATGCACTCATTTTGCTGTTACATTTTTGTACAAAGAAATGACCCTCTCCAATGACCAGGTATACAATCTCTTTCAGAAAGGAACAAAATGAAAAATAAACTTATTCACTTTTTAATAGGGCTCTGCCATGCTTTCTTCTAAATCTCAGAGGTATTTATGCTTATGCAAGAGTCAGTTACAGTTCATCATGTTGCTCCAGCTCTACATTTGTAGCAGCACAATGCCATTAGTCATTTCCAGAACCATAGCTATTAGAGATTGAAGTGACCTTTTAATGTCATCACATCCTACCCTGATTCCTACTATCCATGGCAACAGACTAATGTCAAACAGACAATTATGACTTCACTGTAAAGTGTGGCAGCAGAGAAGCTGATTTTCAGTTTTAAGCTAAATTTCAGAAGTCAGAGGCCTGGCTTTTGCCATCCAAATCAATGACAGTTATTTGCATTCAATTTGCAAACTGTTTGATAGTCAAGGTATTTGTAACCACCCAACTGGCACTGGTACCTAAATAAAAAATTGATTATTTCTGGCAGAGGAGGGAAAATGAAAATGGCCACATCCTGCAGGAATCAGTGTTTGATCCAGGAATCTTTCAAACAAAGGACAGCTTTTGTATAACATGGGGTGGACATGGTTTATCTGTCTTCCTTACTGCAACCAAAGCATGAGGGCTCCTGCATTGCAGGGGTGGGGTATAGACAGGCCTGTATCCATTTCATATAATGTGGACTCCAGTGCAAAGCAGTTCTCAGTTGTTTCCCCAATCCCTCTGAAGGAACCACTGTGTGGCACACATCTGCAATACAGGGTGTTGGAACCTGGGATAAACACAAGGTTCACCAACGTTGTAGCATAAATACACCTTTGGAGATGAGCAGTTTCTATCTGCTGCAAGTATCTGGGTGTGCAAGTATCTGAAATGCATCGCTGTGTAAAGGTATTTCAGCTTGCTTTAGACTAATTGCAACAGAATGCAGTTTCAACGTAGCACTACATTTATGGGAATTCACCCTTCCTTGGAGGTAGGAATACTCACCCTGGGCCACTGCCATGCTAACACACACCTACTGCTTGTAGGGCAGAGCTGATGTGTACACAGGGATATTTACTGAGCCATACCTGCCCATTCCCAGTGCACTGTGCTTCACTGAAACTCTCTGGTGAGTTTGTCTTGGTATAAACATAGTTTATGAACTATTGTCTTGGTATAAACATAGTACCTTAACATATTAGAAACAATAATCAAGCCTCTTTTTTTTTTATGATTAATGACATGATCATAGAGCGTTAGAGTCTATGACATCTCACCTCTGATCTAAATCCACAGGCTATTGCAGCTAGAGACCTATGGTAATATAGCACTAGGTAAGTGCAAAGTGCTTAAAAATGTGCTCAGACAAGGTCATGTGTGAAAGGGTAATTATTTTGTAATGAAGAAGATTAATTTCCTACTGATGTTCCAGTAACAAACAGAACAAAAGAGATATAAGCTTAGTTTTAATTTGTCTTTACTCAGATGAATTCATACTGAAATAAAAAAGATACTCTGAATTTCACTTCAAAAGGACTGAAGAGGACTACATAAGGGCTTACTTAAAGATTTGGCTCAGAGCTTTCTAAAATGCAGTGTTCAGAAACTGAGCATCTCTGGTTTTATATTTCAGGGATGATGCAAGGTTTTTCAACCTTTAAATTACAGCTTGTGCAAGCAGTACTCTGTTACTTAACAAATTTGCAGATGTGTCCATCTCCAAGGTAATGGGCATTGCATTTCTGTCATTCAAAAGGCTGCAATTCAAAATAAATCAAAGAATGAATGAATCCAATCCTGTCCTTCTCTAAAATCTTCTAAACACTACTTGGAAGGATTCTAGTGGAGGCAATAATAGATTTATATACAGATACTCCTTAAGGAGTTTACAGATAAAAGAAAGAATTTTCCATCACTATTTTAGAAGCAAAAGTCATGAGGGAGCTTTACTTGAACCAGTTATACAGGCAGCCACTGCCAAAGCTTAATCCGAGGTCTAGGCCTTGCTATTACACTCCTCCCTATCTGTCCATCCCCTGAAAAATCCAAAATGGGAGAAAGGAAGGAGGGAGGGAAGGAGGGAAGGAAGGAAGGAAGGAAGGAAGGAAGGAAGGAAGGAAGGAAGGAAGGAAGGAAGGAAGGAAGGAAGGAAGGAAGGAAGGAAGGAAGGAAGGAAGGAAGGAAGGAAGGAAGGAAGGAAGGAAGGAAGGAAGGAAGGAAGGAAGGAAGGAAGGAAGGAAGGAAGGAAGGAAGGAAGGAAGGAAGGAATTTTTCTTTGACTATTGAACATAATACATGAATAGCTGCATAGGTTTATGACTAATAATATCTGCAGCGATGCAAGCTGAAATAACAGTTATTTCTCAGAAATAAAAGCTGAGTTCAATGAAAGGACATAATGCTACATGTGTACAATCACTGGGAAACACTGACTGACATTTTCCATTTTGGCCTTACATGACAGTGTTACATTCCAATGGAAAACATTTCCAAGTCTCAGTTCAGCATAAAAATAACACTGAGGAAAATGCTCTGTAGCAAACAAACAGAACTAAAATGGGTTTCAATAAAAAGAAAGTCACACTTCAGCCGTTAGCATCTCTGAAAGCCTGTTTATTCTGTTGCCTAAAATCTGACAGTCCCATGATTAATTAAATGTACTACAATTAAAAGAAGTGTTTGGGGTAAACTAGAAATGATTTGTTTTCTTTTTCACACTAGGACTCAGCTGACTTACATACCTCATCACAAGATGCAAGGATGTGGCAACTCTGCCCTTCTTGCTGTTTGACAAAAGCTTAAATACAAAAGGCTATGATAAAATTAGAAATAGAAATCTTGAAAGCTTAATATTATACAAGATATTCTGCAATAGAGGAAATTTTTTTTTACACTTCTGTTTCATGATTTGGAGTTTGTGGCTGTCAGTTTAGAGAAATAAATCTGAGAGAGTCAGATTTGCATAGGACTTAAGTGCTGTCTCAGCTCTCATAATGCTCTCTTTGCATTGGGTTGGAAATATCAGGCTGTTAAACTGCTCTTTCTGAAATAAAGGAAACAGTATCTTTTACTAGGAAATATATATGATTTTGCCAGATTTTCAAAGGTGTTAGTTGAAATCAATCTCCTAAAAATTAACTTTGCTGTGCTGTGCTGTTTTTACCTCTGAAAAATTTTCAGACTCTGACCCCTGAGAAATTTTTGATTTCCCAAAAGGGACAGACAATAAAGATACTGTCTTGCATTTAGTCTAAAAAAGAAGCAACACTGTCCCTGAACAGCAAAAGTTAGACTTCTCTCCCTTTTTTCACAGTCAGGACAAGGATACTGAAGAAATATTTTTGGGGGGTCCCTTCTGCACTTGTACTGCCACTGCCTGGGCTGGAGCAGAGAGATGAAGGTTTCCCACAAGATTCCCCACCAGCTCCAGAGGAGACTATGCATCCAGAATGATATCCAGGAAGATCTTAAAAAGAAGTCCACCTGGTTATGTCTATACTGGCAGACCAACACTGATATTGTGATTTTACCTTCTCTATGGTTAAAGAAGTAGAACAGTCCCTGGTATGGTTTAAGCCCGGACCAATTCCCAAACAAATCCTCAGTGTAGGCCCAGAGTTAGAAAAAGCCGTGCACTATTTCCCAATAGATAGCTGGGATGTAGCAAGCTTGTTTATGAGTTGTAAGAACAAGACTAGTCCATGCCAGCTGGCCAGAGAGGATTGAAGCATGGATCCTGGCACTGCTGTATTTCCAAGTACAGGGACAGCCCCGTGTTGATGAGACAAAAGCTGTGGTGTTTACTACTAAGAATGGGACGAAATCAATATGACTCCTAACATTAATAACACTTGTGGAAGAGCCAAGAGACCTAGAGACGTGAAAAACAGCTCACATCCTGTAGAGCAGTAATGGTGATTTGAGTAGGGAGGAAAGCAGATGGAGTGACTGGATGTACTATTCAGAGAAGAGAAGGGAAATAGGTTCCTCCCAGCATATTTTTTACATTAAAAGTCCAATGATTTTCTTTTTTTATTCCTCAGTGTTTGCAGATATGTTTTGGTCAACTATATTTCATGGCTTTGGGAGCTCTTGGCATTACAGCAAACCAGGACGGGCTTTCCGCATCATGGGCTTTTGTTATAAATTCAAAATGCTGAGTAAACTCCCTCAGATTTGACAATTTTTTTAGACAAACTATTGTGATGTATAAAAGGCTAATCAAGCTGAATGGAAAGGAGCAAGTGTACATCTACTGAATCACCACGCTGTATAATCTTTTCAAATGGATTTTCCATCTCTAGATAAAGCTGACCATCAAGTTCAGTAGCAAAAATAAGCCCTCTATTATTAATCTGAATTTGCTGGTAATGTTCACTGCCTCTGCAGTAAGAAGTCAGATTAAGTCCCAAGAAGTCAGGCTGGCAAATTTTAATAATTGCTTTGTGTTGGAGGAGGGAGTAGTAATTTTATGTCATTACACCTTTTTGAGATTATCCAATTGGCCAGGTTAAAAACCTTTTTCTATCACCTTCAAAATTACTTTGAAGCAAAAAAGGATTATTTCAATTGCACTTGTAAATGAAAAACACCTCATTTAGAGTCACCAGTTTTAAATTCCTTTCCTTTATCATTCTTACCATAACTAAGTCAAAAGAATTTATTAAACACAACCCCTTCTTTAGGAATTCATTAAGATAGATTAAATGCCAGGTTTTGACTATCTCATTTAATTAGAAGATAAATTTAGTTTTGGTACACTGAATCACAAAAGCTTATTAACAGCTATTTTAGATAGATGTTAATTTAAACCCCAAAACAGCAAAGATTTTGCATGTCCCTGAACCCAAAATGATGTGGATATTTTCTTTTTACATAGAGTGAGCTGAATTGAATGTTGATTTTATCTGACATCTACTTTTGCTGAAGTTTCATTTCCTGTATGAACCTGTTCTGCAATGGCATTTTCACTGATAAATAACACACTAGATTCTAATGAAAGACAGGAGATCATCTTACAGCACTTTTTACTGCCGTATGAAATGGTTGTTTCACCCATTATCTCCTCACCACATCTTCATTAAACTGCCACACCCATATAACAATTTATGACAACAACATGTAGAATACAGAAATTTAAGGAATGCAGGGCCCCCAAGAAAATTTTATTTCCAGAAAGAATCACAAGAAATTGACAATATAATAGAGATACTGTGAATGTTGTGCTAAAATGGTCAGAGGAGAGAAAATTCTGTGTCCTAATTTGCCAGTGCCTCTTGACGTGGCACTTGTTGCCTAGGTGGCAGCACTGCTTCTGAACTCATCTCCACAGGGATGTCTTCCCACTGCACCACGGAGCAGAGCTAATCCTGACAAGTCTAAATCAGCTAATGATCTCATGCCACAGGAAGCCAAGTTGTGGAATGATGACAGACTACCATGTGCCAAGTGCCACAGACACACCAGAGATGTGCATGTGTAGAGAAAGACAGAGACATCCTCCAAAGCTGATCTGTATTCTTTCCTACCTAAAAGGGCCTGGGGTGGAAGCAGTACTGGGAATGAATACGTGGCTCTGTATCCAACATTGCAAGAGCAAGCTTTATGTGCCCTACCCTCAAAATCACAGACTCCCCAATCACCTTCCTGTTTGTTTTTATGAGGATTGACTTTACATATATATCCCAAGTGTCACACCGACTATAACCTGATACCTTCTGTCTGCTTCACCTTCACAAAGATCCCCATCGAGTACTTGATCTAAAAATAAGACAAACTGCAATAAAGTGAGGTTCCATAAAAATAGCAAATGAACTTTGTAATTTTTCCTTAAGTACTTCCAAAAGCAAAGATAATGGTGTTATCCACTCTTTCAAATTATACAAATATTAGGACACTCACCAGGACCTGGGACATATTCTACCTTTTCTTCTGAACCTGATGGAGACTCAAATCCACATCTCTCTTCTCTAGAAAGATAATCTAACCATGGGACTACAAGTCATGCAGAGAAATGAGCAAATGCCAGCATTGTATAGTGGCACAGCTCCAGAAATAGAAGGAAGGAGCATCTGAACCCAAAGAAGCCTGGTAGAGAAAGGATTTATCTAAGATGTGGAGAAGGTGGGGTTGAGCTCTCCATCAGCACAGTAGTGATCTGCATCTTAGATTTTCAGTGCTTGAGCATGAGCTGAAATTATAAAGAAAAAAAACAAAGAGACCAACTCCATGAGGTGATTTCAACTTTTAAAATTAAGAGTGTGCCTACCCTGAAGGAAAAAAAAACTGTATTCAGGAGGAGACTTTTAGTAGTACGTCACAAGTAGAAAAAGGCTTTGTAAAAGGAAGCAAGGCACAAAAATACTCATAGAGCACACACTGTGCCAGTTCAGATGCTGTACTTGGCTTGGTGGTGCCACATCATGAAGTGCTAGTCAGCCTGCCTTTAAATGCCAGCTCAATGCACAGAACCACTACTATCCTCAGGAAAGTACTGGAGAACTTACACCACCTTTGCACAGCTGCAAAGACATCAAGGGACTCTGAAACCGCAGGGCAATGAGGGAAGTTTTAGTCCATCCTTTGCTTTCTGCTCCCTCCTACCTTTCCTTCAGCCAAGACATAAAGAAGGTGCAGAGCCTTATTCTTCCTTTCAAATCTAACTTGGTGAACTTTCTGTTGAGCACTTAGGGAATTGTTCCATTCACAAAGAAGGCTGACACTGCAAAGTGTTCTCACCACTCAATATTGTTTTTCTTACCAAATTTCATCCTAAAATTTCTGCCTTTTAAAGCACACATATAATGTCCCTGGATAATAAGATCAGGAATATTATCAGCTATTTAGTTTTATACTGGTATTAAAAACGCATGTCCTGGGTCTGAATCTTATTAAATTATTTCTCTACAGGTTTGGTATTTACATTCTAAAGGCACGTGGGAAAACATTGCAAATATTTTTAGTTCTCTGGATGAGGAGCTTTGAAAATTAGCAGGAAGAAGGTTTCTGTACTGCAGTGAAGACTGTGAATATTTGCTTTCCTAGGTGAGATGTGTCTATTTTCACTTTGAAGTCTTGCCAGGTGGTAAGACTGAGTTGAAGTACCTGGCAAACATGAGTTCTGGGTACATCTGAGCTGTCAGTTGCTCCTATTGCCCACGTGCACATGCTGGATCCTTCATGGAACAACTTGGTATCCACCCAGCTAAAACCTGGAAATGACTCAATGATAAAACCATCTCAGGGCCTGCTCCAATAAGCATTGTGGGTGGAAGCAAGCCAGCTCCCATCACCTCCACCTGGCCCAGCCTTCAAACCCCTTCCTAGCAGGCAGTGAGCTGTCATAATACATAACTCCTTATGCAAACACACCCTTGGCATCCTGCACAAACACCCCAATGTTTGAGATGCCTGGGAGTAAGTGGCTGCAAGGGAGAGCTGCTGCATCTGTGATATCCTAGCGCTATAGATAGGGCCAGGCTGCTCGAGGGGGCTTGCAGTGAGTTGTAGAACACTATTCACTGATTGAAGAAGTGGGAATCCATCCTTAGAGCAGGTGGTGGGACCAGCACAGACACAATCATCCTTTCCCTGTTGAATCCTTTCAGACAGAGATTGTGTACAAGCCAAACCCAGAGTAGGTGCAACTGAGAAAAGTCTGGTTATGCCAACTACTGAAGTTTATTTGAAGCTCATTTCCTGCTAAGTCTCAGCTTGAGAACTAGTATCAGCCAGTCATGCACTGAATGCCGTACTTACTTAATTTACTTGCCTATATATTTTTTTTTTTTGGGGGGGGGGTGTTTGTTTTACTTTTAACCACTGATAGAGCCTGTGCTGAATGCTGTAGATCAGGTTTGGTTAACCAGCATTGCCCTGGGGCTTCGTGTGTACAGATTCCTGCATGCACACCCTACCTTTTCTTGTTTGGTGACTCCTCCCAGATTCACTGTCCACTTTCACCCCAATGCCTGTTTCTGTTTTCTGTCCTTCTTGTTGTTATATACAGATGTCTTGTTATCTGCATTTTCTGGGATCTGTAAACTTTTTTTTTAAATCTACTTTTATTTTTATTTGGGTTTTTGTTTTGTTTTGTTTTGCTTTGCTTTTCATTATGTCAGCTCTGTGATTACCTGCAACCTATTGCATAAGAACACAAACACCGTTCAAGGTTTGGGGATTTTCTTTGATCATTAACAACTATGATTGGATGGAACTTTACAGAGGACTAGTAGAGTTCTACATCATCTACATTCAATAAATTGCTCAAAAGCTGCAATCTTTGTGTTTCATGTGTTATTCTTCAAATTGAATGAAAATTCATTGAAAATTGCTTTTGAAATAAATACTTAAAGTAATAATTGATAGTTATTCAAGTAGCTTATTAAAATTCACTTGAGAACTATACTACTTCATGCCTTTTATCCAGTATTTTTTTTTTCCAGCAATCTATTTTTCTTTGGCAATTTTTCTCCATCCATAGAACCAATTAAGTGCTGACTTAGACATTGCTCACACTATTTCTTTTTTCTACAGACATCTGTCTCAAAATCTGATGATCTCAAAACACTGTAATTGATAAACTCTTTTCTTCTTGTATTTATTATTAAATATAAGTATTTTTCTGTAACTGGATAGATTTTTTTTCACCAATTAAAATTATCATAAAAGTAGATGAAGAACTTAAGCATTAAACTGATATTTTAATATCTATATTCTAAACTTGCTCTCTAATCTATTTCACAAAGCCCATTTCATGATGGTTTCTTATCCAGTAGTGGTCAAATTACCTGAGATTCTTCTACAAGAAAATGGTATGTTATGAAATCTTTCTCACTCTAAGTGTGCTATAATCAAAGCCTACTGACACTTCTTTCATTCCTCCTCCGTTTCGTCTTTCCCAAGACAACTTCTCAGCCAGGCTTTACTTTCACTTCACATTTCATCAACACTGCACATGACCCTATTACTCTTTCCACCATGCACTATCTCCCTGTACTTAATATTGCCTAGTCAACAAAAATCCTGGAGTGGCAGCAGGCTCTTGCTGACCTCCTGTGTCGGTGGGTTCAAAATTAGGCATGAGCCACACATAAGCCAGTAATGAATCTTGGCAAAAGATGCTGAAGAAGGCTGGCATCATCTAGAACTGTATTAACAGGAGAAGAGCCAGCATTTTTTAGGTCACATGAATAATAGCGTCCAGTTTTAGGCCTTCAGTACAGGAAGCAGCAATAAACAGGGATGAGTTCAGCAGGGGCAGCCAGGATTATTGTGGCTGGACCATTTGTCCCATGAAGAGAGGCTGTGGGATGGGGGCTTGCTCAGTCAGGAGAAAATGTGGAGGGACATGACAGAAGCCCCCAGTATCTGCAGGGATGTCAGTAAAGAGATGGAGCCACAGTGAGAGGCATGAGGCTGAGAGGCAGCAGTCACAAATTAATACAAGAGTGGTTCAGAAAGGGTATAAGGAAAACCTTTCCTCCCATGAATGGTGTCAGGAGGAGCAGCTTATGCTGAGAAGTCACGCCATCTCCATTCACAGAGGAGATTACTGGATAAATCCCTGAGCATCCTGGTCTGACCTCAGAGCTGGTCATGATTTAAGCAGGAGGTTGGGCTACACCTCCCAAGGTCCCTCCTATCCAAATTATTACTGTAATTCTGTGGTTACAAGGATTGCCCACAGAGCAGCATTAAATGTCACATAATAGAATTCTCATAGGACATCTTATTAAAATTGTTCAGATTTAACATTTACCTGCTTGGCACAAAGACTGCATTTCATCACTTGTAACAGTCATAGCTGATGGTGAGATGTAAAGCTCTGGCTCATTTCATACATTCTTTGCTATTGTGTAGAGACACTAGAGCACATTCATGCTCTTGTTCTTTGCCTTCTGTCTCCTAGCAACTCCATCTGCTACCTTATTCTGAATGTTGGAAGTACAAGTCAGATTTATTTTTCTAGTTGGCAAAAAGCTGCTCCTTCCCCGATTCCAACATAGCTTAACACACAGTTTTATATTTAAGATGCTAGAGTGCCTTTTGCAAGTAAAGATTATTTCATTCTGCATTCTGTCATGACAAGAACCTTGTTTCCACAGATCTAGGCCACTTCTTTACCCATGGGTTCTTGACCACGCAGAAATTTCAGTGACTATTAGTATTGTCAGTTGTCTGCAAAAATCATTAATCCACCTTTGGTTTGAGGGAATGTTTCTGTTGGTTTTCTAATTGGTTATTGTTTGGTCTTTCATGAGCTATAATTAGACATTCTCTGGCATCCATATTTCACACAAATCTCTATTACTCATTCACTGGCACATGACATATTTCCTTGCCAATATTTGTGGAGCACACTGTGAACTGAGTGGCGCTGAGAGGTACGTAATAAAAGTGCTTATCCTGTACATGCCTGTCAGTTGCACACCCATTAAATTTAACTCATCCAGCTCCACTGTGATATTTTTATCCTTGACTACAAGTGATTTACCATCACAGCAACATAATCTCTAATCCATCAAATGGATAAAACTATCAGGTGATGGGTAGAAAAAAGAAGGGAAAAATCAATCTACACATGAAGGATGTGAGAATGCCTCAAGAGAGCACCAAAATATTGCAAAACAGTTCTCCTTTCTTAAAACATTTGAGTATTTATACATGGAGGAGTGACTTTTATTAACAAAGTAACAAACTGAAACCTAAGCTTTCTTTGTAGCCTGCAGAAAAATCATGATGAATTCCTTCAATGTATTTTCAATAGAATTGGAGATGAATCTTTTGTTTTAGAGGTCTCTGGTTCCTTAGTTTTTCCCTATTCAATAGCTTCATTCCTTTCCATAGCTGAAATGTTTATGTTAGTCATCTCTCCAAAGCTCCCCGATTGATCTTTGCAACTGCTTCAGGCATTGCCTTTTCTGATATTAGTAAAATATACTGTTGGGTGGCTCATTTCTGGAGTGGAGTGTGTGCTCAAAATTTGTAAAAGTGAATTGATTGGGAAAAATAGTCAGTCCTTAATGCATTCAGGTTGGATTGTACCCCAAAACAGAATCTGAAACAGGAAAGCAGCAAGTGTAAAGGCTGCAAAGTATTTTTTGGTAAACATTCAAATGAATTTTCAGCTTTAGAAATCATCATTCCTTGGACTCTCTCTTTTGAGCTGTAGGACTGAGTTGTGATGCTGAAATCAAATTGGTGTAGTGATTGTAGCAATTTTAAGAGAACAGATTAAAGGAAAATGCAATCATAGAAGTATATAACAATACAGGAAGCTTCCCTTCTACAACATACAGACTGCTTAGCTGTAGCACAGCCAAATTATTTATTTTGACTCCTTTTTATATTACTCCTTATAGAGAAGGGTGAATTTCAACAAAACCCACACAAAGTGGTGTCCAGGATTTTAATTTTTAAAATGTTCCTAAGCAATAGCTAATGGCCCGTGGTTAATATAGGTTTATGATCATTGTGTTGAATATAGATGATGTCATCAACTATAAAACCCCACCTCATTACAAAATTCCTATGTGGAAAAAAGGTAGAATGTTGCCCAACAGCCCTTTCATCTCCCTGGAATCTGTTGAAGCTGTTGTGAACAGAACCAAGAATCAGCCAATTTAACAGAGAAAAATTATGATGTTGAATTTATCCTCCCAAATATTTTGCCCATGACAGTAACAAACAGAAAACAAGAATGGAACACACTGGCTTTTTGTGTTTATGTCTTCTGTAGTTGCCCTTGGCAACAATAGAATTAGCATGTAAAAAAGTATAATAAGATACATATAGATTTTATTTGACAAAGAATATACAGTTTTGTAAATTTAAAAATACTTTGGAAATAAAAGAAATAAAAATTGTGATCTTTTTAAGATTTCTATTTTAATTTGCACAGCTGCAGTCTTCTATCACAGTGAACTAAAAGAATGGTAAATACCAGGCAGCTGACACTTAAATCATATATATCTTCTAGTTTTCAGATCAGCATCTGCTGCATTATTTCTCAGATTTCAAAGTGGTTGGGAAGAGAGACCAATGATAAGAAAAATGCATCTTTACAGCTGAAAGCATGGTTTTTTTCAATGACAAAGGACTACAGGCCATTATCTATTGCTATTACACAATAGAGGGGCACTCTGAAAGCCTCATTTTAATTTAAAGAAAAATCCACCTCTACGACAGCAATATGAGGAGAGAGGATGGTTACAGGAAAAAGAAAATTGACTCAAATATGTCAAATTTTCATGTCCAGGAAAAATGAGCATACCCATTTTTCCAAAAGAAGCAATGTTACAGTACAGAGAAGCTGTTTCCAAGGGGTAATAACACCTTCAGGTACCTCCAGAAACCAGCTCAGGGAAGTTGTTGTCTTTTGTGCTCTGCACTAGTTTTTAGTGCCAGAGCAGAGTTCTGATTTCAAGGATTTCTTCCTTAAAAAGAAAGGGCCGGATTCCTCTCTTACACTTATGGAAATTAGGAGAGAAAGACAATAGAGTAATACCAGCATTGAAGCAAGGAAAGATACAAGAGCTTCAATATAGATGTATTTATCACCCTTTCATTAAAAGGAATTAATTAGCCCAACTTGTAACAAAATTAAGGTATTCCATACATATCCTATTTAGCCTCTCTATTATCTTTCCCTATATTTTCTCTGTATTTGCCAGAGCTTTTATAAAGGAGCTTAGATGACTTTGCCACATCATTAGCAAAATCACTATGTTTTAGTTTAGAATCAGTTCAAAATATTGTAGCTTCAAAAAAAAAAAAAATTGTCACAGAGAAAGCCAACCCCTGAGCAGCCACTTTATGTCCAGGCCAATAAATCCCCAAAATCAGCAATCAGTATTTCACAAAACATATCCATAGACTAGAATTTTGAGACTGGCAGTCGGCACGGGATGAAGTGGTGAGGTTCCCTTCCTGCATTGGTGTTCATGGGCTAAACATGGGGTGCCACTAAGCCCTAACTAGTCTGATGTGGTCAGACTACCAGTTGGCATGAAGTTTTAGGGGAAATCTGATTAAGCTGCTGGGGCTAAAGAATGGGGATGCTTTTTCTTCCTCCAAACTTCCCACTGAAGAACAATACCCTTGTTTGGCAGTTCTTCGAGTGGAACAAGCAAAGGCGAGGTCACAGCTGGAAGAAGTTGCTCTTTCCAGTCAGGATTCACCACTGGGAAATATTTACTTATTCCTACAGATTAAAGGCACATTGTAGTTGTTCTCTTAATCCCGAGAGCTAATTTAGCAAACCTTCGGCTTGAGAGAATTGCTACAGGGATGAGGAATAAAAGGACGCTCAAATCTTTCTGCAAAGTTCTGTTTAATCCAACTTCATCCCTAGGCAGAGCGTGGGGGAAGGGACAGAGCAGTTTGCCCACCCGGGAGCAGAAGGAAGAGATCCTGGGAGATTTTATCCCCCCAGGAACAGGGGGACTCTGGGAAGAAGGACCACCAGCCAATGGGACAGAGGGAGAAACTACATCCCAGGGGTAAGGGAGAAAGGGGACCCATCACCTTAGTGCAAATATCATATAAATTCAGTGCAACCAAAGAACCCAGTGTAAACATCAAGTGTAGTTCAGCACAACAGCACATCTCAAAAACCATTCCTGTTTCTTAAAACACATCTGAAGGGTAATGAGCTGTGTTAGGTGATTTCAGCTGCACTCTCCATGTTCCTCATAACCCTTTCCATTTTTCAGGCAGTAAGAAGGTTGTCCTGGAAAGAGGGAATACTCTCAATTCTTTCTGCTGAATTTTTTTTACCTTCAATAAAACAACTAGTGACAGGGATTTACAGCACACAAATGAAGCCTGCCGTCCAGTTAGGTTCATTACTCTGGATCCTAGATTAATGCAAGAACTTCATGCAGGATCATGTTACTGTCTTTTTTAAGATACCTTCCCCCCCATGTGTCTTACTGACCAGCAGCTGTAACAGCTCTTTATCTGACCTGATGAGGTTTTATGCTTCCCCCTCAAAAGCCTTGATTGCATACACATGTGCACACACAAACACATCTGCTGGTGTGCATGGTGCTCTCATCCCATGGTGCTACAGAGTGAATTCCCTGGCCAGCAGTGTCTTTGCAAGGCATTTTGTGAAAGCACATTTTTCTGTGAATGCAGCCTTGATGTAAGAACCTAGTTAGGTGCTTTCCAAAATGTTAGTCGTGTTGCTTGGTTACAACACACAATATTTAAGAACTGTACAAAACAGACTTAAGTAACCTGGTGCTTTGGACATCATCTAAAAAAACAAAATCCAGCGTACCATGTAACCCCTGCTCTGGACAAATACAGTTGAAATGCTAAAAAAGATGCTACTTTTGCCACAAATGTCAATAAAAAAAGCTTTCCTCATTACAGCTTGTTGACAATTCACCCAGTTTGAACAGTAGACATGAAAACTTATTCCTGAGAAAGGTGACTTTGCACATTCATTTAAAAATTGTGAAGCACAATTTTAAAATACATCTGAGACTTTTTGCTCCCAGTGTATCAGGACTTATTATTCATCTTCTTATGATCTGTCTTCTGTCATTAAAAAGGATGCCTTGCAGTGCTAAATAAATACCATCATTAAGGAATCTAAGATACTCAGCTTCAACAGCTCACTTTTATGGCAGTAATTTACTAGGTTTTCCTTATGACAGAGCAGTATATTACACACTTAACAAGGATGTTCATAATCATTCAAATATTGAGACAAACCTCTGGCTGTTGCTATGATACAGCACTCATTTTACATTCCCATTTAGGTTAGAAGAACATTTGCTCAGCTGTTTACTACAAAAAAAGCAAGACAAAAAAAGAATCTGTGTTTTATTTCCTCTCCTATTTAAGGACGACTTAAAATTACTCACAATACCTCTCGCCTTGCTTTTTTTTTAGAATTACAGGTCTGAGACATCACATTAGATAACAGCATTGAGTGTCCCTGCTTATTGCTTTTAACCTAATTAATGTAACATTGAAAATTAATAAAAAAATATTACATGTAGGCTCATATGAGGCAATTTACATCTCTGATAAGGAAACTGACCAGAAACAATTACCAATGGTTCTAATTTTCTCTTCCCCTTGTTCCCAACCTGAGATTTAAAAGGAGCTAGTAAAGGGGAGAATCATGGTGTTGACAGGTGTGAAGCTTGCCTTGGAGATATTTTGTTGGCTTTGCAGATGAAGTGGAAAAATTAACAAGGAGAAAATCAGTGAGTGGGGAAGATAAATAAGAGTCAGCTAAGGGCTGCTCTTTTGTTCTTCTTTTTACTTTTCTTATCATTGCATTTGAAGCTCTTGGCCTATGACTTCAAGTAGGATCTGGTACTGGCTATCCTGTATCTCAGAATACTTCAAGCCCTGGCTGGGGCTGAAGGGATCTCTGAGTTCATCTGGTCCAACGCCCTGCTAAAGCGGTTTACCTAGAGCAGGCTGCACATGATTGTGACCAGGGGCTGGTTTATATGTCTCCAGAGAAAGAGACTCCACAATCCTCCTGGCCAGACTGTTCCACTGCTTTGTCACCCGTAAAGAAATTTTTCCTCATATTCACAATGAACTTCCTGTGTTTCAGTTTGCACCTCTAGCCCCTTGTGCTGTCACAGAACCACTGAAAAGAACCTGGCCCCAGCATTTCAACCCTTGCCCTTAAGATATTTGTGCACATTGACAAGATTCCCTCCTCAGTCATCTCTTCAGGCTACACAGGCCCAGCTCTCTCCTAATAAAGTTACTCCAGTCGTCTGAAATAATCCTCCACTGGATCCTCATCTCGCTCCTTGTCTTTCTTGTACCAGGGAGCCACAAAATTAATGCAGCACTCCAGATGTGGCCTCACCAGGGCTGAGTAGAGGGTCAGGATCATCTCCTTCATCCTTCTGGTGATGTTCTTCTTAATGCAACCCAGGATACCATTGGCCTTCTTGGCTACAAGAGCACTCTGCTGGCTCATGGATCATTCATTGTTCACCAGGACCCCCAGGTCCTTCTCCACAAAGCTGCTTTTCAGGACATATTGTCCCGCAGCTATTTTATGGCAGGATGGATTGTTTTGTCTGTTTCTGAGATGGCGATGGAGCTGCTTTACCCTGAAAAATCTTGTCTCTTCCCACACAGTCTTTTGTTCCACCTGAGAAATATATGTCTGCAACTATATGGTATCATTCTGACTTTGCTGTGCTTTACATCCTTTCCTTCTTCCATGGAATAGCCTTGTCCCTTTTGCTTTTTTCTACAATTTGAGAGACTCTGGAGGGTGAAAAGAGCTAAGCAACATGGCTGTCCAGATGACCACAGGAATGAGAAAAGTCTGAAGGAGAGCAGTGGCCATAGAGAGGAATGAGGGAATTTCGTTTTCACAGCATCTCATATCCCTTTTCTCTTGTTATCTATTGGTCCGTCATTTCCTTAGAGCCTTACAAAATACGTCTCTCATCTATTATCCCCATGGGGTCCTACCACCTTCCTAGAAACCTGCTTCTCTGAAAAAACTTGTTACTTTCACAAGATTTGAGTTAGCTCTGGTCCTTAGCCAGAAGAGAAGTGGTGGCTTTGGAGATAAGGGAACAAAGGTCTAGCAAGCATCACAGTGGAGAGAGGTCAAGGCTGATCATATAATTGCCCCGATTATATGGTGGGCATATGCAACTCCAAATTCCCTGTTGGATGGGGATTCATCCCTGAATTACATTGGTAGGAGTCATTGTGAGTGCCTGTGCTAAGCTCAACAGGAGGGGATTTTGTGGTGATTGTTGGAGCTCATTGTGTAAATATAGAATTGAGTATTTCAACAAGAGCATCAACCAGTATGCAGGGAGACACTTAAAGTACATGGGACATAATCCCAGGCTGTGGGTGAAGACTTGTGTAGGTGTAGCAGTGCAGCCACATGTCATATGTTCATACTTTCAGAACAAAGGTGCTTTCTAAAAGGGAGAAATTTCTGGTGTAACTATTCTGGCATAACGGTATTAGCAATGGGTTGTTACAGTGGTCTGATTATATCCCACCATAAAAGCCCTAATGAATTTTCCTATGCAAACAAGCCTTGTGCAGTGTCTTTCATTACTTCCTATGAAAGACTAAAATGTAAAAAGAACAGCATGCACAATCTGCCCTTTGAAAGGAAAAACAATTCTGAGTGTCCGTCTTCCTCTCAGGCAAACACAAAGGAGTTGAAGGCAAGTCCATTGTATGTCTGTTTTAGTGCTCTCTGCCCCTCATTTAATTAATGCACAGCACTGAGGAAGAGCTAAATCCTGCTTGTTTTACACAGGCAGGTGATGCCATTGACTTGAATTAAGCTACCTGCAGGATTAGAAGTAGAAAGTCTAAGACCTCAGAGTAGCAAATTCATTTCACTCTGTTTTCAAATGCAAATAGTCCCCTCTCAATTGTCAGCTTGATTCATCTGTTGGATGGTTAACACAATGAGGCTCTGATTCTGCTCCCTGGTGCTCTCCTATGCTGCTCTCTACCACAAACATACTCAGCTTCCATAGAATAATTGGGATGAAAGTGGTAGAGTAAGTCTTCCCTAATTTTTAAAATATATACCAATACATATTGATGCATAAATATATCTCAAACTAGACAGAAAACTTTCTCATAGAGAATTTGTTCCATTAGTTGAATCCCTGAGCTTTCAATTTGCAACATGGTTTCATACCTATTTTATCTCTTTTGTGGACAAACTTTTTCTCATCTCTCAACCCCATGTAATGCTGAGGAGAGACACTGACTTGACAGGAAACATGGGAAGTGTTGCATTATCTTACAAACTGATGCCACTATCCTGTGAAACCACTTTATAGCTGCCTTCATTAGAATGTCTTCAGTAAGGTAAAGAAATTACTCAATATTAACTCATCTGTAACCAGGAAAGTATTTTGATCTGAAATTCAATTTTAATACGTAACCTGTCACCTTAATATATATATTAGTTATTTTGAATGGGGCATCACTGACAGATTACTGTTATTTAATGCTTTTACTTAAATTATTTGAAAAATCCACTACAGGAGACTGTTCCTGTGTTTATCAGAAGCCTCACCATATCTTAAACCAAATTATTCCTAATTTTACAATGCATACCTTTACCTCTACAGCTATACTGAATCTTTCAGTTTCTTTCTGATCATTTATTTGATTTGTCACTAAACCTATGTTTTATCTTCCTACAAAAAAAACCCTAAAACCCAAATAAACCCCATTAGGTCAATGTTATAATTTCTTTATTTTTGTTTTAAAGAAATTAAAACTGACATATATCACTGAAAATTCTTACAAAAGGAAAACAGTAATATATCATGAGGTTATCTATCATACCAAGGTGTTGAGTTGCAAAGAGAAACTGAAAGAAATGAGGAAAACTAGGAAAAGTATACAGCTTAGCAGAGCACATTTAAATGTTGCAACTGATTTTAAGAAAATTTGATCCATTTGTCTGCATTTATAGTGTCTCAAAAATCTATTTAAAACCCCCCATGCTTTTATTTTAAGCGCTTCTAACTTTGTAGCAAGGATCACTGTGTGAGTCTTTGCTGCTTAAGTGAAAATGTTCAGCCTTCTGAAACTAAAATTGTTTTGAAAAATGGTGCTCATTAGAAGCAGCATATTTATGTAGTCCTCAGAAACTTAGGTGCTTTACTGAGTGTTTGGACAGCAGGCTTACAGCTGCATTTTTTCTACTCTGATTCTACAGAAGTCAGTACTCCTGGGTGTGTGCCATCTATACCTACATTTCTGACTCAGGAGCAAAAGCTCAAAAGTTGGCACATTTCTCTGAATAAATATTTCAGGTCTTATTTCTTGAAGCTTTAGTGTTGTTGATTTTTTTAATGTCTTGCCAATTGAAACCCTCTTGCTTTGGCTTTATCATTGCATTTTGCCAAACTGGCGGTAAGATTCCTTTGAGGGAAAGGTGCTTTAGAATATAGGAGTATAGGATGCCAAATCCCGATCAAAGTTCATAAGAAAAGTTAGGAAAAAACCAAACAATTACCTGACAATTCTGATTTTTGCAGCAAGAATTACCCTGGATAAATTTATAATTCAATTGCAAAGTCAAATATGTGATCTGGTTTTAAAAAGTCAGAAGCTCCTGAAGGGAGACATAACAAATATGGTGAAATTGGGATTTGAGTTTTGTATTTAACATATAAACAAGATTAATAACAACTGATTGAAAACATTTATTGATGGTTTAGTTTTTTCTGGGCCTGCTTACACAGAGCCAGGGCCTTCTCTGCTCCTCACCCTACCCCACCAGAGAGGAGACCGGTGGTGCACAAGATGCTGGGAAGAAACAGAGCTGGGACAGCTGATCCCAGCTGACCCATGGGATATCCCTTACTCTCTGGTGTTATGCTCAGCATATAAAGCTGGAGGAAAAGAAGAAAAAGGGGAACATTTGTAGTGATGGCATTTGCCCTCCCAATTCATAATTTTGTGCAATGGGCCCTGCTTCCTTGGGGATGGCTGAACACCTGCCCATGGGAAGCAGTGAATGAATTGCTTGTTTTGCTTTGCTTTCCTTGCATGTGTGGCTTTTGCTTTACCTGTTAAATTGTCTTCTGTCAACCCATGAGTTTTCTCTCTTTCGCTGCTTTGATTCTCTCCACCATCCTGCAGGTGGGGGAGTGAGTGAGCAGCTGTGTGGGGTTGAGCTGCCCAGCACAGAGTTAAACCACCACACGTAACAAACTTCAGAAAGATAATTGACACAATAATAGAGCAGATTAATAAATAGTGAGGTAAAAATTAGACACTTGCTTTTACTCTTCAAAGAACTCTTCAGACTGACAACAGGCAGCAGTTAACCACACTTATTACAAGGTCGTGATGGAGACAAAGGCTTATAAACAAGGTAATTGAGTTAAGAGAAAAATATATTTTTTTCCCCTGGTAATATTTCACAGAAATACTGCAATGTCATGAATTACTTGCTAAAACAAAGACATGCTTAACTCTGTAAGATACCCAAGCAAGTCTTTATTGTATTGCAATAAACATTTTGCAGGTAAAATGAGCTGTAAATGAAACATTAATTTCAGTGTATTAGTTCTTTAATCATAGGATTGCTAGAGGTCTGGCATGGCTCAGAATTAAAAAAGTGCTGAACTTCACTAATATTAAATGTGGGCCCAGGCAACTGACTTTACAAATACATGGCCAACCTGCATGGCATTTGGTAGTAACTAGATTGTAAGTAGATCTTGGATAGTAATAAATTGCATTTAGAGGGTGGTGGTCAACAGCTCAGAGTCCTTATGGATGTCAGTGCCTAATTGTCACTGAGGAGCCCATACTGTTTAAACGGTTTTAGTATCTTCATTAATGACATAGATAAAGAGTTCAAGTGCACCCTCAGCAAATCCACAGACGGCACCCACCAGGCTGAGCAGTGCGGTTGGCACACCTGAGGGATGCAATGGCATACAGAGGGAACTGGACAAACTCAAGAGCTGAGCCCATGGGAATGTCATGAGGTTCAATAAGACCAAGTGCAAGGTGCTGCACCTGGACTGGGGCAACCACCAGTATTAGCACAGGCTGGGGGATGAACAGATGGAGAACAGCCCTGCCGAGATGGACTTGGGAGTGCTGATAGATGAGAGGCTTGACGTGATCCAGCAAAGTCCCCAGCACAGGAAGGACATGGACCTGATGGAGAGAGTCCAGAGGAGGCCGCCAAGATGTTTAGAGAGTTGGAGCACCTCTCCTATGAGAAAAGGCTGAGAGAACTGGTATTGCTCAGCCTGGAGAAGAGAAGGCTGCGGGGCGACTGAACTGAAGCCTCTCGGTACCTCAAGAGATCCAATGAGAAAGATGGAGAGAGACTTTTTACAGGGTCTTGCTGTGACAGGACAAGGGAAATGGCTTTAAACTGAAAGAGAGTAGGTTTACAGTCGATACACAGAAGAATTCTTTACTGTGTGGGTGGTGAGGCATTGGAAAAGATTGCTCTGAGAAGTTGTGAATGCTCCATCCCTGGAGTTGTTCAAGACCGGATCGGATGGTACTCTGAGTAACCTGAAGTGAAAGATGTCCCTCTCTGAGGCAGAGGGCTTGGAACTAGATTGTCTTTAAGGTCCCTTCCAACCCGAACCATTTTATGATTCTGTGAAGCAGAATTTTCTTCATTGGTTGTTGAGTGACCAAGGTAAAGCACATCTGACAGAGCTGTAGAGGACACATGGTCATGCTCTCAAACCCTTGATGCTAAGCTCAGAAAGTCCATAACCCATTAGGTCAAAAACCAAATTTTTTTAAATCAAAGTACAGAGTTTCTCCTCAGAAATGCATTTTCAGTAGAAAACAAAGCAGGAATACGTTTCATTACTGAGGTCCTTCAATGAGGCTTCATTTATCCCATAGCTCAGAACTTCTGACAGCAATATCATGGCACCTCTGTTCAGCACAGGCTGTCTTGCCTTATATTGAAATATATGCATATGCTTTTAGAAATAGCTTGGATTTTGTTATTTTAACTGCTTGTCAATACAATGAGAGGATATATTTGAGATAGAATGGCAAAAAGCAATTTTATTCCTTTCAGAATGATGCTTAACTCCCATTTTGCCTAAAATAATTCACATAAAAAGGTCAGAGATGATCAGTTTACAACTAATCCATAGAAGGAACTTAGATACCTAAAAGTCATGTGATGAAATAATATGAGGTAATAAAAAGTCTCTTAAGAATGATCTGCACTGTCACAGTAAAGGAAGATGTCTCAGAATGGAAATTAAAACAGTCTGCATGCTAAGCAGGCAAGTGTCTAGACTTAACTAAAAGATATCTGAAATCCCATTGCTCAAGCTCAGGTTCTTTTGATCTGCATAATGTTTGCTTGAAAATATAAGTTCACATTATTTATTTCAATTAGCTGCAAACGACTTTTTAAAGTGATGGCACTTTTAGTGACACTACTGTCACTACTCAAAAAGACTCATGTCAGCTTTAGAGCACAATAGCCAGATTTTGAACCTTCAATGACTATTCTTGCCATTTCCACGTTGTAGTGTTACTTCCTCTGCTATTTTCTTGCTTCCCAAAGCTTTGAACTGCTTTCAGGTTTGACATGGGGCATGATAGAGACTGCTGTTAAGACATTGCCATGAAACTAAAACATTCTACCTCCTTCAAACACACCACTGTGCCAGAGTCACGCAGGTTGGATGGATAGCAACTCTTCTGGATTGCAGTTGAAATAATTATTTCCTTTCCTTCTAGCTCTCTTCAGTAAGAAAGGAGACATTTTCAGCTAAGTTTTAAGAGAAGCCTGATTCATGATGTTTGTTGGAACTACTCCAAAAGCTCTTTTGATATGCGAGTTGTGTGTTAGTGGATATGCAAAGGACAAGAGAACCCATTTGATAGGGCTCTAAGTAAGGTAATAAATTCTGCTAGATGTAATGCATCTTAAATGGAAACCATTTCTAATCACATGGTTTGAGAAAACTGTAGGGAGTAAGGAAATATATGTGTAGGCATTTACATATATGCAATAGTACACTTGCATTTAAAAAAAAGGTTGGAAGATTTTCTTTGCAATTGCTTTATGGTGGAAGGGTATGATATATACTTATCTCTGAAAAAACTGACAAGATTTCAATTGTATTAATTTCAGAGCAGAGCATCCTGAATATGACAAGCTACAAGAAAATTTGATGCAAATGAAAGAAGAAAAACGGCAAACACACATCTGCTTATAATCCAAAATTTATTTTATGTAAACACACCACTGTGCCAGACTGCCCTAGTATGCAACGATACTGTCCTAGTATTTATCTAACTTAGAGTAAAAAAAATCCATATTTGTACTTATTTATGCCTCCCAGTTAATACCAAGAAAATATTCAATACTCATTCAGTTAATTTTGCTACACTCCATGTTTTCTCCTATTGGGGTACAAATACAAAGGCAGAGGAAATCTGAGTTTGATATGAGATTAACAATGTTTAAATAACTCATGTTTGAAGTAGTTTGTAGTTTTGAAAACTCCATTACAACTTTTAACATACTATATAATCAAATTTTGGGCAGAAAACAGATGAAAATTTGGTCAGAATTTGGAAATGGGATATTAATCAAAATGATTTTCTAAAAAACAAATTTTGTGTTGTAGCTATTAGTTCTCCCTTTTTTAATATCTCAAGCTTAATGACACAAATGACTAAGTATGTTATCGTTATTTTAAGGGAAACATTTTACTGGATATCTCTTGTTTTCTTTGTTTTTTTTTAATTACAGAAAGAATATGCACATGCTCTATGCCAGTTTTTAGAACACAATTTTGAAGACATGCTTTACCTCAGAAAAAGAGAATTTGGTTTTGAACCCAGAATCATTAGCATGTACTGCCATTTTAAATGCTTTATAGCATATGCTGCATCCACATCAGGTTGGTAGGTGTGACACAAACCTTTTAGAAGGCTGCTTCATTTTGAAAAGCCTTCTGTGGGACTGCTTGGATTCATGCTTTTGGTTTCATATTTTAAAAATGCAGTAGTCTCATGGTTTCAGAACTCTTCAACTAAGAACAAAATAAACAGTGTGGGAAATGATTTGGTTTGGATTATGAGCAAAGAAAGGAGAATCCCCTGCTAGGGCAGGGCGAGTTAGCTGAAAGCATCCCCCTGGCTGATGTGCATGGTAACAGTTTTCACCTCCATAACCAAACCATTCCATTCCCATGTGTTTTGTAGGAGAGCATTTGCTGGACCAAGAGAGGAAAGCCAGGCAGTGCCAGAGCTGTAGTCACCACAGTGCTGTCACCTGCATGGTCAAATTTATAAAAATGCCATACAGCCGTTTCTCTGCTCAGCAGCTGGAAAACCCATGTTTTGTGGCTGATCATTATTTCCTTCCTTTTGTTCACAGTAGTATGTGGATGCCATCATGATTGATAGCATTTACAGCTGTGCAGATAAAAAAGTCAAATACCTGGATTATTATTTATTATAATTGCAATTCATAATGATTTATATAATATTTGAAATTCATCACTCTTGCTTTAGATTTCTGTTTCTTATTTTACTAAATAAGTCTATCAATCATAGTAATTATATACCACTATTTCAGTTCTGAAAGTAAGTCTTGGGACTGTAATTTTAACAATTTCTGTGAGAGACAAACATTAATTTATTGACAGCATGAGTAGCAACCTGGGAGAATGATTGAGGCCTTCATAGTAAAAAATTGTAAAACAAAGTCTCCAATTTCTGTGTATTTTCCTAACATGTTAATGTCAAAAAGTATTTAAATATTTTTTGTAGGGGTGATTAGTTATAATTTTTTGTAGGGGTATTGCCTGTGCTTTTGTGCTCATTTTAGTTGAAACAGCACACCAGAGTTCCATGTAGACATGATTCATCAGTTTGCTGCATTAAGAAAATAAGAAATGCTAAGTAATTTGCATTATTTAAATATATATCTGATTAACAAAACATAAGCTAAAAAGCTCCATGTGGTACTCCATAGAAATTACCAATATTTTAAAATTACTTCAAATGAAAATACAGAGACCATCTCACTTAAGTTCACTCATGTGCAAACAGTCTTTAGGCACTGTGTTACAACCTACACATTAAACTAGTCTTTAAAATATTCATAAATCTAAATTAGGTATTTGAAATCATTTCCATTTTGAGTCTTAATATGAATATTGAAATCCCAAGGCAAGTCAGAACTTGCATATTTAAAACATATTTCAAATTTAGTGATAACTTCTTAAAAGTGCAGTAATCTGTTGAGTTAGAGCTTGGAACTTAAACCATAAGCAATGTGTTTAATAACATGACCTACATTTTAGAAGAGAAATTATGGATAGATGGTTAGTTGGTTTATAGATTAATCCTGTGGATGTTTTTGTCTCCCAGTTACAATCAAAAAAAATTTCTCGCTTACTGTCTGCATTGAATTAAAAAAAAAAAAAGAAAATATATATTTTACATAAATTTGAAATTCAAGTTGCTAGTTGAAAAAGAGGAGGAATCATTCATTACATGGGTTTCATCAAAGCCCTATGAAAATGGAAAAGACAGGTTATGCTACATGTACCAGTTATGTACAAAATATAAGTGCACAAATGACCACTTTTGTAAGAATGTCTATTTCAACTATGCAGTCCCAAATTATCTTATAGCCCAAACAGATTTGTAGGTCTATGCAGAACATTTCAGCTGAGTTTTAAAATTAGGTTCAGCATGAAAATATTTTAAATTGGGCACTCAAAAATCTTAAACTTTTGCTGTAGAACATAAGGCAGAGTACTGACAGGAAGACATCTGCAAGTTTTGAGAAAGATGCTGAAAATAAATCAGAAATTATTAGGTTACCTTGCCCACACACTATGATAATTCAAGGTGATTTTGTTGCATAAACATCCTGTCAAAAACTTCTCAGAAAAAAATACACCATGCAATTGTTTCATTATTAATGCCGGAAAACTTTCTAACAAACCCACAGGGCAAAATCTGACAAACTGTATGAGTTCAAGGTGACAATTCATTTCCCCAAGTGACAGGCAGATGAGTTTTTAGACAATACCTTTCAGAAAGACAGATAAGAACAAAATGTGACAAATATCTATTTATTAAACTTCCAGAGGTTAAATACCCCAGAACATATTCAACAAAGATATGCCCTTTTCCCCCCCACTTTTTACCCAAAGAGCTCATTCTTTGCATTCTTATAGTTTTTGATTATTTAGATTTTAGCAGTGGTCTTTGATACATCTTACAAATGCTTTGTAATAAATCTGAGTGTGAAAAAGAATCTTACTTTTTCATTATATCAGGACTTTCATTTTGTTACCCTCATGCTGGTTCACTCAGCTAGATCAAGGATGCTTAGCAGGGTGGCCTGTAGTTGCAAGCTTGACTAAAGCACAGATATCACATCTGCTTATTTACTCATGTTCCAAACCTGAATGGACTGGCAATGAAGAAATTGCTGACATTTGAGCTCAGTACATGGGGATGTGGGCATTCTGTCTCAGCTGATGTGGTCCACATTGTGTAGTCTCAGGTTGCAGGGAGTAAGGATGCTTGCAAATTACACCTCCCAACTCTGCCTGGAACAAAGAATTTTGCAGCAACAGTGCCTTCATAGAGAAAACTATTGATGCTGTAATTTTTATTTGTCTCCAGCATGCTTTCAGAAACTCTTCAAGGGAATCATTAGCAGATTGCAGAAATCAGCTGTCACTTTAAAAGATCCTCCTTCCTCTTCTTCTCCTCTGTAGGGACCAATGATTTCCATTCAAGAAGATCAGCTTTTTAGCTGCACTCCATGCAAAATTCTCACTAAACATTAATGAACGTAAATAAGATTCATTAATATAAGCTACTATTTTTATATCTTCATTTGGGTTTGTTTTATTTGGTCAGGGGATGCCACATGCAGCAAGTCTTATTTCAACAACATGATTCAGCTTCTCTGCTGAGACTTGGCATCAGATTTTCAGAGATTTGAAACATAAAATATAAATATGTGTCATCTCGTTTATATAAATTTCTGCATTTCTATTCATTATTAATGTGATTCCTAGAGAAAGGTACAAGCCACTCAGCTGCTAAGTCATTAATGAAGTCCTGCTGTCTAATTAATCGAACAAGCATCTATGGGAATGGTGAAGTATAAAGATGTAGTCTGAAACATTCTCTGTTCCTAAACTTTGGTGTTGTCACAAAATTCCCAATACAAGGACTCCTAAGGCAAATCCTTAACAAGCAAGGTAATTCTGGCCCAGCATCAGGGATTATGATGGAATACAGGTCTGCTCACTCTTCTAGATGGGTGTTGTGAGCCTTATCCTCAAAGGGGAGATACAGGTTTGAACTACCTAAGGGACCCCACAAATCTCCCAGCTCAGCTCTTCAATATTTTCTCACCCCAACTGGTATTTAAGAGCTGCCTCCCACACCTTTTGCTTCTAACTGCTAAAGCAATGATTGTTCCAAGAGAATTATTGAAGACATTACTTAAATACTGATGTTCCCAGCCTAGCAGGAATATGCCTTGTACATAGAATAACAAAACAGACATAGGTTGAGGAGTGATACTAAGTAACTGTATGATCTGGTCTATTCAACTCCAAGATGTACTAGGAAATAATTTATTTTAACATTGTTGGATTCTAGTTTTATTTAAAATCTCCTCGTAGCCAAGAGCTACATATATAAAAGGTGAAAGAGAATTATTTAGTTATTATTAGCACAACAAATTTTTAGATATTAGGGACTACTCCCTTACCTAATCAGAAAATTATAGAGAAGAGCAGCTGGATAGACATACATTTTATAATTTGAGGCTTTAACAGGTAAATAGTAACTCATGCAAAAAAATTACATAGAAAAAGATATATTTAACTGAAGTTTTTACTTTGCTCAGGTTCCTGAAGACAGGCCTATTTAGTCTGTTCACTCTACTCAGCTACTGAGGAACAGTTTCTTTGCAAGCTCCATATTAAACTGCAGCCTTATTTACATTTTTCAACATTTATTGCAAATTACATCTCACAGTGGATGCTTGGCTCAGTCAAATATTTTTTCGAGAACCTAGCAGCCACTCATCAACAGATGTTTTGCTCAGTCAAGCTTTTATCTCATGCTTCAACGTTCACGGAGCTTTTCACGAAGGATTTCTTATTAGAATGGATATTTGTATGTATGACATGTCCTCTAATCACAAGTGCAGTAAAGCATGTGTGAGCAAACTAATTTGTGGGCAGCAACTACTTGTTACTTCTGAGACATGAATTAGGGAACAAAAATGGCATCTTAGGATTTGAGTTGCCAACATCATAGACAATCATGAATAGCAAGTCAGAAAATTTGGCAGTAGCTTGGTTAACCTTGACTGATACACTTGTGCAAATTATGATGCTTTTGAATAAACAACAGAAAAAAAGTAATTTCTTCTAAAATGGAATTGCTTAAGACAGTTTATATAAATATAAATATAAATACAAATATAAATCAATATAAATCAAGAATGTATTAATAAAACAATGAGAAAGAAAAAAATGTTCTTTTGTTATGCAACAAAAGTGTTTAACTAAATACACAAACCTTTATTTATAGCAGACAGAAATATCAACTCATTTCACAGGGTGATACTTGGATCATCAGAAGATGTTAATCTGATATCAACATGGCACCTTTCTCCTAAGGAACTTTACAGAGTACATATCACACCAGGAATGTGTGTATCATTTCATGCCAAGAGCACCCTAATGTGCTATGTCCCATCTCATAAATTGTGGAAATTGTTCTGTAGGTTCTATGTGAGAGAATTCAAATTAATTCAGGCTGGATAGAGGCCAAATTATTGCAAGCATCAACATATTTTATACATACAGTCTTACAGTCTTTTACCTGCTGTAGTATCCATGGGATCTTAAAAAATTCTACCTGCTTTAATCAGATTACGGGAGCCAATCACATCTCCTTTGCACTACATTCCAGTTAAAGCAGCTCAATCTCTTACCAACAGGATGTTCTGTTTAAACTGATTAAAAGCTGTAAGAAAATATCTTTAATTTGAAGGAAAGAAAATAAAGTAACTTCTGGAATAGAGTAATCATTATTATTTGGTACTACTGAATGAGTCCACAAAAACTTACCTTGTGCTTTGACTGAAGCTAAAATCCCTCTTTTGAAAGTGAGGCGGGGAGTATCACAGGCAGGCTTATAACGATAGAAGGTGGCAACATGCCACTATTCTTTTGTTATCATTGGCAAGAACACAATCATGTGGCCTTTAATCCTTGTTATTCAGCCTGCTGCTCATATGGATAACACAAACAACCCCTTCTTTCAATCAAAGGAATAGGAACAGAATTGGCTGCACTGAGAGAGGTGCCAGGACCAGACTAAACTTGTGAAATCCAAATACTAGGTAAAAATTTAGAGAGATAAAAGATGTCTTTGTTTTGCTGCAAATTTACAAGATATCCATAGTGTGGCACAAATTAACTTGCTAGGCAATAACTTTAACTTATTAATGTATTTTTTTCATGCATCATCAAATACAGTGCCTTATTAGTACTAATATTACTACAAATAGCAATATACTTGAAAGTTTCATGAATTCAGCCTTATGGATTTTTGTTTTGTGGTTTTCCTAGTGCTCAGTCCCATTTAAACCTGTTGTCTTATCCTAAAGAACTAGAAGCCCAGGTAAATTCTGTGAAATATTTTAAGCTTCCTTGTCTGTTTTTTATCTTATCAGATTTTTTAAAATAGTAACATCTGAGCAATTAATAACTGCCAATGTAAATTCTTGACTTTTAAAAGGCAGTTAGAAATAGTTTCAGGCAATGGACAGGCTTGCTGATTCTGTGCTCCTTTTAAAGTTACATTACATTACATTATATAATATCATATTATATCATATTATATTGTACCAATTATACTATATTTATTATACTATATTTATTATACTATATTTATTATACTATATTTATTTTATTTTATTATGAAAAGGGGGTTAGGGTTAGATTCAGGGAAAGGGCTTCAGTGCAGCAGGTCACCCATAAGTAGAACAGAGCTCAGACCTCGATGCAGAGTGCAGAAAGAGCTGCCTGAATTTAGAGCAGTGAACAGTTATCCTAAAAAAAGCTGCGTATTTTAAACCCTGCTCTTTTGTGCATCAGATCCCATGCGCATGGGATTCACAGTCCAGACCTTTACAGTAACAGCATAGTGTTCCCAACAGTGTGTGTCTCTATTTATTAACCTTTCAGATGGAACCTTTAAGATGCAGAAGGCCCATGGTTTTTTTCCCTTGTGTGCCTGAGATCAGAGATGCTTTGGCATGATACTGTCCAGCAATTAAGCACCTTGATCAACTGGAATTACTCAGGGTGCCAGAGGTGAGATTGGTGATGTGCAGTTGATGGGAATAAGTAACTCACAGGAGTGAAAAGACGGTCATATAAAGGCACACACAAAAAAGGTGTCTTCCACACTGCAGATTAGACAGCTATGGCCACTAAGGACCTAGAAAATCTGACTCTTCTTACAGAGTAGGCAGCTAATTAGGTAGGAAATGAGTCCTTTTCATAAGGACTTAACTACCAGTACAGTTTCCTTTAGATAGATCTTTGATTAAAAAACTGTACAGATGCCTCCAGCCCCTGGATTACTGAGTTGTCATCTGTTGTACATTTCCCATTTTTGACTGCAATATATCCTGGTTTCAAGAAGAATGGAGGCACCACTCCCCAGACAAACTAAGACACTTTGATAGGGGTGAAGCTGTCTTCATGAAAGGACATATGTGCAAATGAAACATTTCAGGCTGGACACGATAGGAGATCAGGTTTCCCATTTATTTTGTATGTGTTGCAGTGATGAGCCTTCAGTGAAAAAAAAGGCACTGTTGTGCCCATTGTGTTTTTTGAGAATTACAACACTGATCTTTGTGCACACCTCAGTACAATTTTCATGGATTAAGTTTGACTAAAATGTTGAAGCACTTGGGTTTCTCTGAGGGACTTAGGTAGAGTTTAGTGACCTCACAGTCTAGTATCTCAATTAGATAAGCAGCCTAAAGACAGAGACTTCATGTAAGTTCTGGGTAGCATGTTTTTTATCATCATGTTTTTTATCAGCATGTTTGTATCATCAAATTTCACTGACTTCTTGTTAGGAGCTGGGCAAGTCTTGGGACAATACAGTCTCAATTGTCCATGGCACTGATTATTACTTAAAATTATTATTTCTACACACATAATAGTTATGCTTATATTTAGAATATATTTAGAGTATTTTCCTTGTAAGGAAACAAAACTTATTCTCTCTTCAGATCTTTCACAAAATGTAGTGGCACAGAGTGAATACAGAACAAAACAAACAAACAAATAAACAAACAAAAACCTGTCAATGGACCACCATTTTCCTTCCATGTCATATCCTAAAACTCAGAAAAGTCACTGATCTCTCAAATGTTAAGCTTGTGCCTCAGAGACTTCACTAACAAAAATAGTCTGTAGACAGCTTTTCAGTTTTTGCATTTTATTTTACTAGTTTCAACTTCACAGGCAAGTGTCAACACAAAAAAGATATTAGTAACTATACAGAAGTTAGGTGTAAAAAGAATATCAGAATTGAAACACTACCATGTTCTGCATGTGATCCTAATTATGATGCCATTATTTTAGGAAAGGTCTTGCTCATTAAAAAATCTGCCATTGGAATTTAGCTAAAACTAAAGAATGTTTACAAAGAAAATCAATGGAACAAAACAGGCTTCACAGATGCCATTCAATCCTAGTTACAAATGCATATACTTTATACAATCACAATTCAGTATTGTTCCATCTGGGTTAACTGTGAATATGAAATGTTCATTATTTGGATATGCCAAGCTTGATAGTTTTTGATAATAGATCTTCTAAAGCCTCAATAAAAGTTAAACCTCACTGAGTTTTTGTCTAGGCTATACCTTGTTTGAACACCCTCACACTATCTACTATACTTCCCAATACTGACAGTGAAAACATTTCTGAAGATGGTTCAGTATCATTTCCCAGAGCATTGTATGAAGATTTGTAATCAAGACAAATTATGTAAATACAATCTCTTTTCCAACTAAGAAAATGCTAATACTTCATACTTGATTTAAAACAATTTAAATAATTTGTGTGCAGCTCACCTTCATCTTTGTGTCATTGTACACAGAGCTAATCATGCTAATACTAAATATTTTACACTCCTCAGGCTCTTGTGTGACTCACAGTGGAGAAAACTAATTTTTCCAGGAAGAACTCTCACTAGAACATTAACCCAAGGAGTAAAAATGCTTATGGTAGCAAAAGCTTGACATTTAAATACATGACAGCTTTCATAAGAACAGACTTTTAATTCCAGAAATAGATAAAAATCTAGCTTAATTCGAACTATGTTGGTCTAAGATCATAGGCAGCCTGTCTTCTGTGAAAGATTATCTATGGTGCAAACCCACTTTCCTTTCTCTAATGACAGCTGGGTAACTTCACAGTTCCCTTATACCCTCTCACTAGTCTTACATATTTATGTGTTATGGACCTAACCCTGAAGCATTCAACACTTTTCTAAAATGCTTCTATTACTACCCTGTCTAGTCTAATTTAAGAATGACCACTGTAGTGCAATAGATCTCAAACCCGAAGCATTCTTCTAGATAATCTTCTTAAATTTCATAAATTTGCTCAGTTTTGCGGAGTAACTCTGTCTCTAGATTTTGATCAGTTCAGATATTTAGAGATACTCAACTCCTCAATTTTAAACACTGTATATGCCAAATATATGGAAATCTAAATACATATCTGTCTAGAAGTTGTACAAACTTATAGAGTATATGAATAATTACTTAGATATGCAGATATTTATTTGTTTATTTCTTTGTTTATACAATACAGGGCCAGGGTCTGAAACTTTATAGAGGGGTAGGGCCCATGGACCTGACCTCAAGCAACTGCCTAATTCTTTCCTATGTCCCAAGAAATGATCAACTAAGCCTAATTCATTCTACATGTTTGACATGGGAGTGGCCCCATTATCCTGGAGACAGAAAGTAGAAATATTCACAGCAGTACTTCACAGGTATCACCAGTCAAGTAGCCTGAGGTTCAAGCAAACACAGTAGCCATCAACTAAAAATAAATAGGGCATTGAATTTTTGGCACAAGCTACCTTTCTTAGTTGGTGAAGAAGGGCCATCCAAGAATACAAGATTTTGTTTCATTTCACTTCATCTTTCTTGAAGAAAAGATAAATGAAGCTTATGATACTATGATACACATCAGAAAACAGCAGAAATGGACCATCCACTGCTAAATGATGAAATTGGTGGGAGAGGAGAGGAGAGGGAGAGGGAGAGGGAATATATTTGAGTAAGGGCCTGGGCACAGGGAGGTATTCTCCAGGCCCGAATATTATTCATTTGACATTATTGCCTTAAAAATGAATTAACAGATAAAGTATTTTAAGTTGCATTTGATTTCTAGCCAGCAAACCAGTTGTTTAATAGAAAAATAAAGCTAGGACAGCCATCTCCATGTTGTATTTCTGAATTTGATTTTTTCTATCAGTGTGTAAAGCCTTTCATTCTTTATTATATAATTCAAACATAACTGTTTCAGTCTGACTGACTCCTGTCGGTCAATATCACTGTGAGCTATCCTTAATGCTCCTAGACAAATTTATATTGCTTACAAATGTAGAAAACACCCACTCTATCCTTGAGACAAGACATTAGGAGTGACACTAAGTAGTGTCCAGCCTCGGATAGACTTTTGTGCAGCCCTTCTTGATCCATCCCTACAGTTTGACAGTAAGCCATTGAAACCATTCCCCTGACTTTATTTTTTCACCTACTTGCACAGCCTTACAGTAGGATTATTTTGATCCCTAGCTCCTGCATGAAACTGTCATGTGAAATGGCGCCTGAAGCCTTTTAGTGGTCAAAATAAATCATATCTGCTCCTTCTTTACCCATCAGCCCATTACCTTGTCAAAAAGACAAATAATGTGGTTTGACATGATCTGTAATGGACAAATTGATGAGAACTCTTACTTTGCATCTTGCTTTCAATAATTTTATCTGTTATTGTGCTCTTACATGAATGTATTTAGTTGTATATAGTATCTTGGTTTACTTTCCCCCCCCTGATTTTCAAGGATTAGTACTATTTTTGCCTTGTTACAGTTTTTTGGAACTTCATCCATTCTGCATGAGTTCTCAGATATAAATGCTAACGGCTTTGAGATGGTCTTATTCAGTTTTCTGAATTTCCTGCTGGGAATTTTACTTGGCTGAACAGATTTGAAAATGACTCATGAGTCTCTTCCCTCTTTTTTTACTTATAGTACAGTGGTTTTTACCTCAGTGGTTAATTGTGTTAACCAACCAGGTATTTTACAGAAGAATGAAAAAAAACCCAAGATCTTAAACATTCAGAATTCTCAAGATATTCCATTATTGGATGTCCTATCCCTTTGTGTAGAGATCTTTCTTTGCTCTTCTAAATACCAGTATGCTTACAGACTATATTTTTGCCTCCTGATAACTTCATGTCATTTTATACTTTTTTGATTTTGTCTCTACAATTTCATGTTGTTCTTTTATACTCACCCTTAATAAATTCTGAGAAATCCTTTCTTGTGTGTGAGGTTGCTGAAGAGTTCACATCCCAGTTAAATTCATGGCACAGCATACTTTCTAGCCCTTCTTTGCACTGAGTTCTGTATTCCTCACCCATAAATGGCTTTTAAGGATCTATCAGAGTTTGTGGTCTTTATTCCTGTAACTTCACTTTCCCTAGCTTCTTATCTATCACTTCTTTGAGTTGATGGAACTCTGCTTTCCTGAAAAAAAGAAAAAAAAAGATACTAGTCTCTTTCTCCATTTTGGAGAAAAGAACTTTAAAGTTCATATTTTAATATTAACCCACATACATCTACTTTCACTTTCTCAGTAAGGTCTTCCCAATTGGCCACAACCAAGTTCAAACAAGTCTTACTGTCTATCACCTCAGTTTAATCTGTCTGTTCTGTCTATTTGCAAGCTGATGGCTGAAGAGCTGAAAGTTTTTCACTGGTGAGAATAAAAAAGCAAAAAAAACTTCCTGGTTTTAGTTGGTAGTTCCTCTTTAAAAAACACAATATCCAACACTTGCTTGTGTTCTACTGGAGACCTTGAACACAATAGTAAATAGCCCCTGAATGTGTAGGGTTGGGTGGGGAGAGAGTTTCTTTTCTTCACACCTAGAATTTAAAATACAGTTTTATCCTTTCTATCACCATCATGGCACAGTAACTTTCTTCTTTTCTATTTTAAACCTTTAAGGCTGACCTGTAAACTTATGCTGACATCATTTGCTAATCTAGACTAAAATTTTTCTCTTCTATAGCTTTGAGAATATACCTTCATCTTTGGTATTACCTCAGCTTTGAGAATATACCTTCATCTTTGGTTTTACCTCCAGTGGAAG
>VXBU01013790.1:0-15398 GCA_013400315.1 Bombycilla garrulus | reverse complement strand
GGGCACGAAGACCACCACAATGCCAAGAAGGCTGTTGCCACTGCCTGGTCTAAGGTCAGAGGAGAGGCAAGATTTGCCAGGCAGAGTCACGTCTTTTAGACCAAACAATACACTCAGAAAAAAATGGAGACACATAAATGTCCCGAAACTTGCCCGTTCTTTTCTCCTGCCCATGTCTGATGGTCTCATAAAAGCTATGAGCTCTCCTGACACAATCTGCCTCCTGACACCAAGGGATGTTCACTCTAACACTTTTGGTGAGCATCGAGAATGCTTTGTCCCTGCATTCAGGAGTCCCATGAGAGCCTTCCCATGCCCTTGAGTGGGTGCAGACCCAGAACTCCCAAGCAGGAGAGACCTCCTTTTGCTATGCAAAGCAGTCCTTTGCATAGCCAGACACACTGAGGGCACTGAGCCACCTGGTCAGCTAATTGTCTTCAGATGCCTTCCAGCATGTATAGACATGCTCCAGAGCAAGGAAGCACTGTATGTATTTAGTCATCTGCTGTGAGAAACACACAACCAGCCAGCTGCCTTTGTCCCCATGAGCCAGCCACACCAGCTGATATCTCTAAGCTGAGCCTGTTTTGCCCTTGATGGCATTTAATGAGTGATCTCTCTCCCTGTCCTTATCTCGACTTATGGACTCTTAATTAAACTTTGACTCCTCCGTCCAGCTGCAAAGGGGAGTGAGTGAGTGAGAAGCTTTCATGAGTGCCTGGCACCTTGTCCAGCATCAAACCACAGCAGTCAAGTCTCAGTCATGAGAATTGCACTGTTGGGCTGGAAGAGCCCTCAGTACACATGCTGGTTTAAGTGCAGAGGACAAGGTCTGCAGGGAGCTGTGTTTTTTCCATCCCAGGGCTATCCTGCTTTGGGCTGTGCAAGTCAAACTGAACCTTGGTGAGCACAAGCTGGGGTTTCCTTGGCCAGGTGCTCCTCACCCTGAGGTCCCTGAGAGGCAGGTGGCTGCTTGCTGCCCTGACGAGAGGGATGGCCAGCAGGAGCAGCTGGATGCAGGGATGGGACAGTATCCTGCTTTGCACTTTTGGATCCCTGGGAGCCTGGGCCCTGCAGCTGGGTTCTAAGTACTGAGGCAAGAGTAATTTCTCCTTCTGCCTTAAAGAGAGGGCAGAATGGTTTCAGGTCACTGCTGCCACTGCTGCCACACTGTGGAGCAGCCATGGTGGAAAATGCTTGTTTCCTTGAGCAAGGATTAAATAGCTAACCAGAGTAAGATTGCTGTGGTTTCTGACTTATTTCAGTTTTGCAAAAAAATCAAAAGAGGGTAAAATCAGGGAAAGAGTTCACTTGCTCTTATATTCAGATTGCTCTTTGGAGGCAGTGGCTGCAATGACCACTCATCCCTGAGCTCCCTTCTCTCTCTCTTTGCCCTGGCTAAACACGGGGAATATGGGCAGCAAGGTAGCTCCTTTTGTGCACTCAATTTTCATACCCACACATAAGCAGTTTCCTTTCACCTGTGGTCACATGTAGCATAATTCAGTCTTGACTGAGTATTTTATCAGAATTTTGCAAATTGATGCCTCTCTTCCCCCAAGTAGTCTGAACTCTGGAAACTCATTTGGTTACTTCTTTAAATGCATGATGTCTGCTTCAGTTCAGAATCCCAATAAAGATGAGGAAACTACACAGGTCTGCTAGGCAGAAAGAGTTGAATTTATTTTTTTTCCAGCCTGACAGGGATAGGCCAGTATAAGCAATCCTGGAGGAGACATGCTCCAAGGACAAGGACAAGAGCTGTCAAGGACAGTGGATGGCCTTGGCAAGCCACCCTGCAGTGAAACCCAAGTGAAACCACAGCTCTGCTTTTACCTCAGGACTGCTCACCCTTCAACCTTGCCTGAGGGAGGAGCCCAGAAACACCACACACTCCCCTCTGTGTGCTCTGTGTGTTTTTTTCTTTCCATGTGCTAAAGCAAAACAGGCAGCCAGCAACTCCCAGGGCCTTTGCTCTTACAGCCAGGGGATATTTTTGGAGGTGAATTAGGTGGACTTGTTTGGTTGGCTTTTACTTGTCTCGCACTGGATCAGATACCAGCAGCTCATCTTCCAAGGAGCAGGGAGTCTGGCAGGGAGTGTGCTGGTAGACATGGCTTAGCCAGCTTCCCTCTCTTTGGGCAAACTGCCTCTCTGCATACTGAAGGCCATATCCTCGGGGCTGGCATGTAGCAGGTAATCCATACTGCAGGATGACTCTGCTCCAGAGGTCCTGAGAGCAGCATTAAAGCCATCAGCACTTGCGCAGTTAGTCAGGAGATGCAGCAGCCTCAGTAACCTCCAATCCCAGCCAGGAGATGTCCTGAAGAAACCTGACCTCCAGGTACCTTTCATTTTAGTCTGTACAGAAGGGTAAAATGAGAATCACTGTAGGTGACTCATCTCTCCAAGAGCATGACAGACAGTAGCTGTGGCCACTGCCCTTTGCTGTGGATGGTGCTATGTGGTGTCTGGGGTGGACCTGAAGCCCCCAAGTCCTGGGCAAGCAGCTGTGAGCCATGCCAGCCACAACACCATGAGCCCCTGGAGCCGCCACTCCAGGTCAAGAGGCTGCATGCTGCAGGAGATAATTGCTCTCCCTGATGGTGAGGACTCAGAGCAGCCAAGATCACACAGACAGGGAGCAGCAGCAGAACTGAGATTGGGGCAGACACCCCTCTTAGGGTCTGAAGCTGCATCAACACCATCAGAGCACATCACAGGCTGTGATGCCAAAGAATAAGCCACCTGAAGCAGAAGATCCATATTCCTCCTGAAAGCCCAGAAGGCTTAACAAGACCAGGGTGACATTCCCATTCTCAAGTTCTGGAGGACACACGTATCTTGATAGTGGAGGCCTCGTGTCACACTAACAGCCTGGGCAGCTGCTTCTGGCTGATATGATTGGGGCTGAAGGCAAACTGATTTCCTTCAGGCTCTTCTTTCCAGCAAATAATGAGGGTGTTCAAGATTATTTTTAATCATTTGGGCAACAGCAATAGCACAAGAGTGATTCTTTAGAGATAAGGGAGAGAAAGAAACTAAGAAAAGCTGGCAATGGCAAACATCACTGGGAGGGCATCTTGTTAAAACAAAGCAAGAGTCAGCTGGGGCTCAGGACAGATGGGCTGTTTTGCTCAGCTGTCTATTTTGGTGTTTATGCAGCCTCTGAAGCCAGCCTAAGTCACTGATCTCGGCTGTCAAGGGCAACGAGCCCTTGCTCAAAGGAGTTCAGAGGCAGCTGCTCTCAGGCCAGCACAGACACACTTCCACGAGGCAGAGATTTGGTGTTATGTGTTATTTCCTCTAGACCAGCCTCCCAAGCAAGGGATGAGCTGCCAAGTACCCCCATTTAGACATTCCGTCTGTATCCCTAGGGCAGTTTCTCAGGGACCTGGTTGATAGCTCTCTCAGTTAGAGTCAAAGCTGGAACTCCTGCTTACCAAGCTGGAGTCAGCAAAACTGAGGCTTTGCTGGAGCTTCACAACAGCCATGGGGCAGTGATATCACTTACTAACTAAGCAGAAAGTGAATTAAGGAGTATATGTGAGCCAAACCTCCTTTGGTCACCTGTGTGTCCTCACCTACAGAAGATGCAAGGTGAAAACTTCCCACACAGCAGACCTGACCTCCCAAATTACTTTCCCACCACCAGTTTCTAGTCTCCAACTGACCAACAATGGGAAATGAGACATTAACAATATTCAAACGGTGTGTAGCACTCCTCAAAAAACCATGGCACTCCTGCTGTTTGTTTACAGTCCAAAAACAAGTCACTAGCCTAGCACAGGTCTCCAGATACCTGCATGGCCCCTGCTGAAGAACACTTTCCTGTGTTGGCCGTCCATCTTTGCATCCCTACCTCTGCCTACCAGGTACCAGTCTTTTCCCCAAACCTGACTGTATAGCAGGGGAGCTGTTCATTGAGACTGAAGGCATTGGCCTGCATTGCCAGTTTAGCTGCTATTACACATAAGTGTACATGTACATACCTGTATCTGTGCACATGTATGCATACGTGTACGCAGGTGCACACATGCACTCTCCCTCTGTGTGGGGTCCAGAGTGAGCAGAGAACCTTGTGCCCAGAGGCAGGAGGCTTTGTGCACACATGCTGCTCCGGAGGTGCAGAAACAGGGAGAGCGGCACCACCAAGCCATGAGACAACTGCACTCCCACAAGGTCCCCCTCAGTTGCCTTGGGCAAACACATCTGAGTTTGGGTGTGATGAATAAATTTCTGAAGTATTTGTTGCTGGTTTTTTGTGCCAGTTTTTTTTATATATACAGCTCACTCCTCCCCCTTTTCTCCCCTGCAAAGTTTTGGTTTTTTTTCTAATAAACAACACAGGTAGGGAAATATTAATCTCTTAAGCAGCTGCTAAGACCCCCAAAAGCCAGGAGAACCAGAGTCGGGCTGGAGCTGGAAAGCTGTGGCCATGGGGTGCCGGGCTAGCGGAGCCGGGGCTGGCGGGCTCGCGAGCGGGGCAGGCCGAGGTCTCGCAGCTGCGATGGAGCCGGGGCAGCGGCGGCGGAGGAGCCAACCCTCCTCCCGCTGGTGGGAGGCAGTGGAGCCGGCTCCCTCCCGCAACCAGGCAGAGTCCCTCGGAGGCGGCGGGAGTCAGCGAGAGGCGAGATAACCGCGTGGCACATGGCAGCAGTAGCACGGCTGGGATGGCAGGAGGCAGCCGCGAGGTGCCGGCGCGGCGCGGCGCGAACGGGCAGAGAGACGGCGGAGCAGCGCGGGAGCGAGGGAGGATCGGCGGCACAGCAGCGGGGTCCGGTGGAAACCGTGTGGCGGAGGTGCGGCTGGAAGGACCCGAGAGACGCAATCAAAAACCCAGATTTCGCAATCAAAGGCTGAGCATTTGCATATGCAAATAAAGACGCGCGGGGACATGGGGGAACAACTAGAGAGGGAAAAAGGACTTAAAACTCCAAAACTAGGCATTATTTAAAGAAAATAACAGCGCGCCTTGCTGGGGAAAATGCGGCACTATAGATTGGGGCTTTAGTGAAGTGTCGCTGTAACCTCGGGGAAACGTGACGAAATACGGACTGGGCCAGTCAGAGATGCCGAGATGAGCCATCGCCGGGCAACACTTGTGAGGGTGGGAGGTTTCAGCCTTGCTTCTCAGGAGGACCAAGAACTTCCTCCTTCACTGAGCTGGCATAATGGGAAACTGCAGTGGATTTTAATCTCTGCGCCTAGCCAGAGCTGAATCCTCTTAATAAAGGCAATAAAAGAAGTGAAATCTCCTGCCCAGTTTTTTACCCATAACAGTGGGTACAGCATCCCTGGAGATAAAGTGCCTTTAGTGCCTCATGGCCAAAGCATAGGAGTTCTCTGGCTAATGTAGCAGTGCCCACTCAAATCACAACTGCTTACCCCTGTGGGGGCTGCCTGGGGCTGCTGAGCGTCCCAGCATGACTGTGCTGCCCGTGAGTAAGCCCAAGCTGGCAAGGGCAGCGCTGGCTGCCTGCCAGAGCACAGCATGTCCTGCCCCTCTGCCAGCTCCCTCCAGCAGCCAATTCTTCAGCAAAGCTGAGGTGACACAGGAGAAAAAGCATTGCTCACTCACAGAATCATCACATGGCTCCAGCTGGAAGGGAACTTAAACATCATCTAATGCAATGCCACTGCCACGCGCAAGAACACCTTCCGCTAAACCAGCTTGCTCAAAAATCCCATCCAGCCTGGTCTTGAGCACTTTTGGATGAATCTCCTTCCCCTTCTGGAAGGCAGAAGGAAGGACCAAGCTGGATGTTCAGCTGTGTGACCAGACACCCCAGTGCCATGCATGGGCACCAGGCAGGACGGGCAGGCAGAGGTCTCCTAGAGCCTGCCTGAAGCACTCCAAACTTCAGGTCAGTTCTAGGGGAGGGGAACCAACCAGGAGCTCATTTGGATCTGGCACCCATGAGCTGTGCAGCAATTTCTGCCTCAGCACTAATGATTGTGCCACCACTGTGGCCTGAATTAGCAGGGGAAAGGAACTCTGCATAGCATATGGAAGCAACCCCATAAATTCACATTTCAGTGAATTCACATGTGTTCTTCAGAAACTGTCTCAGGGAACAGATGCTATTATTATGTGCAGATGGGTCAGGTGTTAAAACAGACACAAGTACAAGATAGGACAGGTCTGTACCCATGCACAAAGAACAGGTAAATTTGCCACAAAAGACTGCTGTGGGAGACCTCCCTTGCAGTTGTCCTTCCCAGGTGTGACAAGATTTTCTCAAGCTGAGCTGAAGCAGGTTTCCTAGTACCTGCAGCAGCCTTCTTGAGGAGACTGGGTGCAAGAGGTGCAGATAGGTTGGGGAAGGCCACCCACTTGCAATTGCATCTCTCCTTTGAGACCGAAGCTGTCTCTTCGGGCCATGCCAAGTGTGGAAACACCTCAGGAGGAGACACCAGTGAGCAGGCAGCCTGTTCCAGGGCAGTTGCCCCTAACCAGCCTGTGGTACTCTGGGCACAGCAGCCCATTATAAATGTAGAGGCAAGCAATGTCTGGGTAATTTACAGTTGCCCTGGGTTTAGTAAAACCAAAATGTGCCAGCAGGCAAGCTGTAACTGAATGGATTTACTACCATCTGAGGTAGAGGAGTTGCTCTCTCCTAGGACCACCCCTGCATGGACTTTGCACATGCACTCCTCTGGGGTCAGTTCCCCAAAGTTTCATTCCAGATTCAGTTTCATGGGAGGAAAAAATTGTTGCAACACATGAGCTCACAGCGCATAATATCTGCTTGTCATCTCAGGGATGGGTGAGGGAAGGAGAGAAGGGGAGAGGAAGAGTTGTAGGGCACAAGGCAGAATAAAGGGAAAGAGAAAAAAGTGAAAGTAGCCAAGATTAAAACAAAACAAAACAAAACAAAACAAAACAAAACAAAACAAAACAAAACAAAAAAGAAAAGAAAAAAAAGAAAAAAAAAAGCCAAAAATACCCAACCAACTCCCACAGAATTAAGCCAGTCAATCTGACTCTCTTTTAAGCCAGTCAATTCCTCTCTTTCACAGTTGAGATCTCACTTACTTGATGCCAATTGCTCAGGCAGAAATTACCTAATTATAGGTTGAGTTTTCCTAGAGTTTGCCTTACTACTCAACTGTGCACAATTCCCTGGCAGCATCTGTGCCACCAGCTACTGTCCACAGTCTTTGTATCTGGTAAGTGTGCTGCCTCTCCACAGGAGAGGTGTGAGAAGGCTGCTCCCACTTTTCAAGAAGATTTTTGGTCACAGGCCACACATGGCTGATAGCTCATGATTCTTACTGTTGGCTTACAGTCAGGACAACATGGATAGTGAGATTGATTTCTTTCACTTGTTTTCCTAATTATTTTCTATTTATTTAACATGGCTACAACAAGGGGGCAACACTGTTCATCCTATATCATTTATAGGCAAGGGAGAAAAAGCACAACAATGATTAATTCACATTGAGCAAATTTTATGAGAAGGTTTCATTTATTTGTTGAGAAAATGATTAAATTAAAACCAGAAGAGAAATAGATAAAATTAAGAAAAAACAGGGGTGGGCTGGGCAGGGGTAGTCAGAAGACAGAGAACTGGGTGGGAAGGTGAAGCACAGCAAGACATCTGTTTTTCATCAAAAATAAGTTGGAACCTATTTTCCATTGATTACATCATTCAAACATACCTGAGGAGGCTCCTGCTGCTTAATCCATGGCTTTACCAGAGGAAAGGCTGGAGATTTCAGCAGCAACCCTATCCCTGTGTTTTTCTAATGCCAAGAGTTGATTCACTAAAGGGTGAAGCACAGGGGAAAGCAGTGTTTGGCAGGAGCCAGCAGAGGTTGGTGGCCAGGTTGCCAGCCTAACTCCTCCTTCAGGCCCAGCTCCTGATGACAGCTGAGCCTAGGTGAGGTTTTCATCCTGCACCACTTCACTCAGTGGATTTATGGACACAGGATTATTAGCAGATTAGTGCACAGGTATTTAAAGATTTTTTTTCCTATCAAGTTAAAAAAAGAAGTGCGAAAACAAGGCTTTAGCTTTCCCAAGTTAAAGCTGCTGTCCTGGGTACACCAAGGACAAACCACACGAGGGAAAAAGGTGACCTTTTCATTCTTATTAGCATCACAGGACCTGGCAGATAAAAAAGATACAATAATCAAGCAAATATATTTTCATATATTTGTGGTTTGGATCTCTAACTGACATCAGGAAAGTACCTCTTTTTGCAGTGAAGAAAAGGCCAGAGAGAGAAATATTTACAGCAAGAACTTGCTATATATGCTTGGACTGAGTAGAGAAAGGCTCGTTTTTACCCTGCTGTTCAGTAGCTCTCTGAGTCACTTGGAGCCCGGCAGCCATGTACGTTGTATACTGAACTGCAAAACTGTGTGCAGTGCTTACAGATAATGCCTGATGCTTTGCAGTGTAGCATGCAGCAAATGCCTATTGTGGGTGATTTATACCTGAAGGAAAGCAGAGGTACACAATGAAACTCAAAGCTGCAAGGACTTTCGCTACTTCTGTAAGGGGAGAGAAGGCAGCAAACACACAAACTCCTCCTAACCACAGCCACTGGAGGTACAGCTGGACCAACTTCTTTTCCAGAAGCATGACTGGGCAGGCATAAATAGCAGGCTGTGCCCAAAGAAGTCAGCTGGGGAGAACAAACCAAAGTAGTATCAGGGAAATTCAATACCTTAAGATGATGAGTAGGAGCACTGTGGTTGGGCAATTCACATTACCCCTGCTGAGAAGGACAGCAATTCCTATTCAAGTTACTATGTTACTTTATGACAATGCAGCAAAAAACATGCCTGCAGTATGAACATCAAAAACTGCAGATATGCCAATTGTTTAAAGGTTATTTGATCTCATAGCTTACCCGATAAATTTCTGGATATTTGAGGCTTGCTGCTCCTTTGCTGGCACTGCAGGAGTACTATACAGACAGCAAGATGTGAAGGCAGTTGCAGCACTTGAGTGCCACATGCCACAGTGGCACTTGCCTGGTGTCCCTTCACAGGGGTTTGGAGTGTGCTCTGCCATCCTTGCTGAGAGCCACTGCCATCACTCACCTCAGTGGCCTGGAGCCCCTGCAGCAGCAAGTGCACCTTCCTCTGCCAGTGACACGGGACACAGTCAGCCTGCCTGGGAGCACTGCTCTGCTCTGCCCTCCAAGCCTGCCCAGGGCATCCAGCCTAAAATGCTCCCTTTCCAAATAAGCCCTGAGGAACTGCAGCCCCTGCAACCCAGTCCTAAGATCTATTTTAAAAGAAAACCATGCAAAAATGATCAGCTGCTAAAAAAACACCACAGTCTCAATGGCTTGGTTGTATCTCGACAGGTTGCTCGTAGTCGCAGCGTATCACCTCTCAGAATGGGCTGGCAGGGATTTAAAACACTGATGATTAAAGGCAATCCATTTTGGTTTTGGTGGGACTTTTGGAAAGTATTTTTTGGGCAAAGCCTTGTGACAGAACACAGTTTCATTTTCACCAACAACTTTTAATACTTTTGGGATTTAATTAATTATTATTCAGCCTTTTTAAATTCAAGTTTCAGCTTACTTCTTAGCTATTATTCAATGTTTTCATTACTGTTAACTAAATCCAGGGAGGTTTTGGAGTTTTAGTCTGAATTAAGCCTTTATTCCTTATTGTTTTAAATGCATGGAAGTCAACCGAGTTGTTTTGTTTGATATTCTCCATGCCATGGTGAATTCTGTGCTGGTAGGATTGTAAATGGGCCATGTTGTTAATGAATTACTAATCCCCGTCACTCACATTTCATGGGGAACATGTGCTATATTTAGTCTTTATATTTGGAAAAATAAAGCTGGAAATCTCTGAGGCTGTTTTTCTGATTAGGAGTCTTTAGAATAGTCCCAAAAACTGATAGTTCAAGTCAGATAATTCAGTCACCAAGTATAAGTGTTCTTCATTAACCATGGTGGAAATTAGACCTTTGAATTGAGAGGCTAATTAAGATAATTATTTGTGAAGCCTGAAAGGAAACTATACAGACATTTCTTCAAATCTCATTTGTCCTTGTGTAAATCTGGACCAACTCCACTGTCATTTTCTGGATTTACACCCAAGTAATGGAAAGAACTATTGAGCTCTTCTAAGCTCTCAATATCAGCAAAAAGCATTGAAGTAAAACAATTAACATTCAGGCTGTGTTTTTCTCTGTAACTTCTAGATGAAATTAATAACAAAATGCTCTTCTTTCCAAAGGTATTTTGCCATTCTGATGGAGTACTTATTTAAAAAAAAAAACAAAAACACAAAAACACAACAACAAAAAAACCAAACCAAAACCCACAATGTATTTAGAGGGCTGTCACCAATTTAAACAGCTGCCAACTTTTACAACATTAGCAAACGAAGAGAGTTGATAAATTCCAATGTCAACTACTGCATCATGCAGGGGTGATTTTATTTGTAATCTGTGTCTTTCCTGTGGAAGAAACTTTCTCCTCTGCTGTTTTCTGTGACTGCGAACTGCACCGAGACCACCATTTAGTAAAAAACACAAAGTGAATGCTGTACATGAACCAAGTAGAAAAGTGGATAAAGTGAGTGAAGAACACCATTTAATCATGCACAGTGATGAATTTTAGCAATGTGCATTCCTGTGCAGTCATTGCCATGCTGTTGTCAGAAAGGCAAGCCTTTCTTGGCTTATATTTAGCAGGAGGATTGGGCAGATTTCTGACCACATGACAGGCTCTTCTGCCCCTCCAGCCCATCCCACCAGCGATACCAGCTGTACACAGAGCTGTGCCAGTCTGTCCTACACAGAGCAAATGTGAACTGAAAGGTAGGCTGCCTAGAGAGCTATGAAACACCATGCCCTGCTATCTGCTTATATCTTATATCCAAAACCTGTCATGAGAAATAGGGAGACCTCACAGGTTTCTCTGACCCAGCTCGCCTAAGACAATTCCCTGAGGCACATACCCTCACATCTAAACTCTGCAGACAGGCAGGCATTAAAAAAGCTAAAGACCCAAACCCTGTCCATCACCAAAAATACCATGTTATTCCATACTTTGGAACTGGTTTTCTTCTCAGCCTCAAAGACCTGAAAGAACCAAGAGCAAGAAGAAGCCTGGAGGAGACCAGATGCTTCAGCTGCATACAGTTTACAAAACGACATTAACAGGAAAGAAAGGGGATAGAAAGAAGGGCACTGTAAGATAACAACAGGATTGCCAGCTCAGCCCAAGGGACTCTCCAGTCTTTTAACCTTTTGGCTGACACCTACCAAGCAAATGCTTGCAAAGCTTCTTGGGATTCCTGGTTCTTCCATCATTGTTTGGTGACATTTCAATAAGAACAACAATGGAGGGAGTGCGCACAACCTTTACCCATTTTCACAGGCAGTGTTTGGGATAGGAGTAAGGCCTCCAGGGAAAGAGAAAAGAAAGAGGCTTCCTTTCATCCAGGTCAAAAAAGTGATAGAGGGGAGCCAGGTTCATTTAGTATAAAAGTACCTAAACTGCTTTTGCCTACAGCTCTGAAGAGTATCCAGGATACCTGAAGCAGATGTGGCATCTGAGGCCAACATCTGTTCTCATTACTGATACAAATTGTTTCTTTTTTAAAAATTCTCTTCTTTGCAAGGTTTTCGAGTGCCACACACAGCGGTTGGAGAGAGACTGCCAACCTCGGCATGGGAGGCTGCCACATCACAGGGAATGTTAGCTTGCCTCTGGAAGATGGCCAGTTCTGTCTCCTGCAGTTCTGGCACCTCAGCAGGAACTGAGAGTCATCGCCTTGCAGACAGCAGATATCCCTGGCTCGATAAACATGCAGGATGCTCTCAATGAAACCAGAGACAAATGCAATTAGGCCCCCTCCGTCCAATCCCTGACTCCCATTCCTGTTTCACAGCACTTGCAGTCTGAATTCAAATTTAAGGAGTCTATGCAAGCATTCCACCAGCTCTCTGGAGTTCAGCATTAGCCCTTCCCATACATCTCTTGCCTTATAAACCTAAAACCTTCAAGTTGCCATCCTGTTCTGTCCTGTTCCTGAACAACACAAGTTCTGTAGAGTATCTTGAATTTAGAAAACAAAAGAGGTCTCCATTTCACCAAATGCAGAGGGGAGTTCAAGCTCCAGGACTGTTTACTCTGTATTTTTTTCCATTTGTATTAAGGAATTAAATTTTTATATATTAGAGCTAATCACTGCAAGTGCCTTTCTTCAGCAGCAGTAAGGCAAGGCAGCTTTCCAGGGCCCAGTCTGCCCCTCTGTGGCACAGCAAAGCCAAAAAAATCTTCCCCTCCTTTCCCAATTCCATCAGTATTTTGACATTTAATTTCACCCATGCACTGATGGGATTTGGCTTCTGAAGTCAATCTCCTTTGCAGCAGCAGTCAGATTTTAATCAAAATCTGTTGCTTGTTTTATGAGCAACAATAGCTATCATCCTTTTTTTTTTTTTACATAAAATTGGGGTTTCAGTTGCTAATGGCATATGATTCAGTTCTCTCTGACTTTCCCATATAACCTTGAGGATAATTAATCATCTTTTTAACACAGTCATGCCTCTCTGACCTTGTCTTTGCTGCTAGAATGTTCTGTAAAGGCACCTGTGGAAGTTCAGGTTCAAAGTCAGAGCATTGTACCATCCTGGCTACAACTAACATTTGTAATTCTATGAATGAATATCTAATACCCTTCGCATTCAGAGTACAAGAATTGCTATAGCAATAGCATTCTGTGAATTAAGTACTATACAATGGACTCCCAAGAAACCCAAATCATCTCTCATAACACCCAAAAAATGTTGGGTTTGGTCCGTTGGAACAAATCTGAGCAAAATTACTTCTTTCTCTTTTGTAGATTAGGGCTGAAGGACTGAAATGCGGATTAGGTTTCCAGATAAGTACCTGATTTTGACCTAGAGGTTTGTGTTGNTGATTCATAGGGCAAGGTGTTAATGGCCCATTAATAGGAGATAGTCCTGGGGAGGAGGCAAAGAAAAACACTGCCCCTCCTTTGTTTGAACAGTTAATGAAGATGGAGATAGAATACAGACCCTCTGGCACATTTTTACATTGTAACCTAGGACAAGCTGTTATCAGTGTAAAGTTATAAATTCTAAGTTATAACTTATCAGTTATAAGTTTCTAATATTATTTTTTTAAATGTGATCTCCAGTATCTATGGAGAAAGAAGCAAAATTCCATAGGTAAATGATAAATATGTAGGCATTTAAGGCGAGCCTGGGCCAGGGGTCTGTCTGACCCTGGCTGCCTCAGACATTCCTGGATAGGGATCCCAAGAGGAACAACTTGTCCAGGGGTCTCAGGCAGTCCCAGCTGCAGGCAATGCTAATCAAGCATGGCCTGTGGCTCAGGAGGTCAGCTCTTTCGTGATTTCAGCTCTTAGTGGTTCCAGCTTTAGCTTGCTAGGTTCTGCCTTGGACAACTCAGGGAGGAAGAGACGAGAAGAGCAGTGCAGAGATTTCACAGGTGTCCTTTACTGGCCTTCTGGGAAGGGGGGTCCAGTGACTGCTTCTTCTGCTGAACTGGGCAGAAGCAGGGGTTTTTATAGGGTAAGTAGGGTTTGGGAAATGGTCCAATAGTGTAGGGTCGAGGTAATTATGACCAATAGTCTTACTGAGAGATAACAGAAGGTCTCAAGGCAGGAAGAGGGGTCTTTTGGTCCAGTCATCATAACTAGACATTTCTTATCTTAGGAAACAGATCTCCAGGGAGGCCTTGTAGAGGGCCCAGCAACTGCTACAGGCATTGGACCCACTATTTTAATGGCAGTAGTAAGTCTTCCAAAGTGTAAACTATTTCATGAAGAAGTTAGTAGTCAAAAGAGAATGGCAAGACATTTTTATTGTGCTGGTGATTAACAGAAGCAAATATTGGAATTATGTGATGCTAAATAATCTCCATCTCCAAATGTTTCATCCTGATGTAATCACACAATGTTACACAGATAGTCTGCTGCACACTTAAACCCAGGCTCCTAGCAAACCAAGTGACACAATACATAACAGTCTGTTGTTCTCTAAAAAGTTAGACTTGGACTTGGATTAGGGAACAATTAAATGAAAGATCTGGCTGCAAGGGGAGAAGAGATAGTTTCCCAGGCAGTGCTTTTCTATACACCGTTCCTCCACTGTTTTTAGGAGACAGAGCTGGTGCCAGGCAGTATGGCAATACTCCTGCTTGGCTGACTATGGAGAAGGTCTTATCATTCACCTGGACATCATTATACCACACAGAGGCCATGCCAGCTTCAGAACGGGGGCAGCTTGCCCTTGAAGGCTGGCTCAGCCAGGGATACCACAGCTTCCTCTGCATCTTTCAGAAGTCACTGCTACCTGTCCTGGCTGGGCTACACAGCACATATCCCAATTTTCATAGAATCACAGAATCACATTTTTACTTGTTCCAACCTGCTTGGAGTTTGAATCACAAGCAATGGCTCAGAGAAATACAGAAAAAAAAATATGGAGCTGAAGCACTGGAAGGGGAAGGGCTCATTGAAACTATTGCATTTTAAACATTTCTCTGCATTGTACTACATGCAGAAATACTTAGCATGTGAGGGAGCTGATTTTTATTAGAAGGGAAAGGAACGTAGGAAGTGGTGCCTACTTATTCATTAGCAACTCAGTTTTCCTACAGCAGTCATGGGGTAAAGGAATACAATATGAAATATCCGCAATCCTGGTAGAAACAGTTTTTCTCACTCTATAAAAAGATAATCGAGAGACTGAGAGATATCTAATATATTACTTTCCCCTCCCCCCCCTTTTCTTTTCAAACAGACAATGATTGCACTTGCATCTATCCTTGAATTCCCAACAATTTAAAGTATGGTCTGAAACCTTTATGAATATGAAGCCCACTAATATCTCATGATGAAAAATCAATCACATGGGGCATTAACTGACTTAGTCCAGGCTATGCAGCAAATCAGTGCCAGCAATGATAAAACCCTGGGGTCTTAAAACCCCTTAAAACCCTGCCTCCTCCTCTACCTGATTATTGTATACTCCATGGTATTTAATAGCTATTACTGCAGAAGACCAACTGTTGGTTAGTTATATTTACAGTAAATGCCCGTAACTGTGAAAAGTTTGAAAAGTCCTCAGCATTTGCTTTCTTTAAATTGAATATTCATATTCTCTACTGAATCATTCAATGACTCTTAAACATAATTTTTGAATAGGGTAATTTAAAAAATGTGAACAGAGAAACAGTAAGACAAGAGAAATTCTGACATCTAAGATTTTAACAAAAGATGTCAACTCTCAACTTTGAGGAAAGAATATGGATAAGGAATGGTCAGTGTCACATGGCACATCAAAACAGTGCCAGGGAGGAAAATTATGGAAGGAAAACACATGTTGTCTCAGGTTGAAGATAGGTATTTGCTGG